>PPHD01009435.1:536-13653 GCA_002909625.1 Bambusicola thoracicus
ATTTTTTTTTTTTTTTTTTTATCAACAGAGAGCAATGTTTTAAGGTGGAGAGAGAAGGATATAATACACAACCAACAGTAAGTGTAAGCTAAGGTGGCTTTGCAGAACGGGAAGGTTGGATAAAATGTATTCTTAGTAACAACATACAATCTAGTGTATCTTAGACTTATATCCTTAGTTTGCAAATGCAATTCATTTCAAAGAGATCCAGGAAATTCAGGTAATGTTTTGTCCTCTCTCTTCTAGCGATACTGTTTTACAATGCTTTGCTAGCAGGTTCTCTGGTTCCTTTCCTCTCCTCGCTTAATTTAATGTCCAGTTCTCGCAGCTGGCTGAGGAACCCTGTGTTTGGGCAGATGTCCCTGTGAGAACCCACCGTTTTCAGAGCATCCACAAGCGTCATATTTTCATGGATCATCAAAAAGGCAAGCACTAATGTTGCAGAGCGGCTCACCCCCATGGCGCAGTGAACGAACACTTTACCTGTGAAAGGAAGAGATGCAGCAAGGTGAGCTGGCTGAGACATTTCTGAAGTGAGGGGAATGCAGGGAGGACAAATACTGCCAGCAACAAGCTGGCAGAACAGCCGTGATGACTGGTGCATGCTCATTTATTCATGAACGGCCTGAGATTGTGCTGTAGATCACAGGCAAGGTGGTACTTCGTACTGAGCACGCGCATCTAGCTTAGGCCTCTCAATAGTTATCAAAGAAAATGCAGTTAACATAGCTTATCTGAAAATGCAGTTAACATGGCTTATCTTGAAGCTCTATTAGCTCTAGAGAAAAGGGACCTAAGCGCTAAAGTTACGTTTTGTAAATTGAATGTTACGAATGCCCTTCCCTGACAGAAGCTGTTGCGTGGTGGACTGTTTTGTTTTTCCATGTAATGTGCAAAGAATGCTGTGGAAATGGGGTTGGTTGGTTTGAGGTAAGAGGCTAATTTTCAAAAACTGGCATATTTTTCAAAAAATGGCTGTCAACTTATATGGAGACTGCTGTGTAGCTCCAGGATGCTTCTGCAGCTGATGAAGCCCAGATCCCTGGGGATCTGCTGGCCATTATGCTATAGGAAAGCTCTCACCATGCAGGAGAGTGGGGCAGAGGAACCTAGGCTGGATTCTCTGCTCCCAACCCAGTTCTCATCCAAGCCTTCTGGGTTCTCAGGTATTTGTTTCCAGATTAAAATAGCTGAAATTTTCTGTCGAAGGAGAAGCTTTGTGTGACAAAACTCATTAGTGTAATTTTCTGTGGAAAAAAAAAGAAACGGTTTTGGCAGAAAACTTTGGCCCAGCCCTGACTGTGATCACTGACAAGTTCCATAAACTCTGTAGGACAGTCTGCCTGTAAAAACGGTCTCATAATTTACTGTGTCTCAGCAGCCCAGTGTGAGCTATAACTAGGGATTTAATAAAGCACTTCGAGTGAAAGCAGTAAGGTCTCGCAGCCAGTCGGAGTCAGAGCAAACTCTGGAACAAATGGAAATTATGATAACTAGGCCATAATCCAAACTCTGCTGACAAAAATTCAGCAGGCTGCGGGTCAGACTCATAGCTTTTGGCTTAGTTCATTAACTTGTGCTGCTTCTCTAGCTTTAATGGACACCCGGCCCAGGCTCCAGTTGTGAAGCATTCAGACACGTGAAGCGTTTCAGCCAGCACTCGCAGGTGCCGGCAGGGAGTGGGAGCAGAGCTGTCATGCCATGCAGGCCCAGCGTCCCCAGGCTGGAGCCCATCTGGGATGCAAGGACAGGACCTCAGACTGTGCCAGGAGGCAATTCCCGCAGGGTAAAAGCCCTGCAGTGCTATAATCTTACCCCCATGCTCCACTCCTGGTGTTGGTCCCTGGGCTGGTGCAGCTGCCCTGCCTAGCTCCCTAAGGTCTGGTGACAGCCTGGTCCCTGCCATGCCTGGAGCAGCCTCACAGCCTCTCTGCCCAACTCCATGCCCGTGTCCTCAAATACTACGCTCAGCCTGAGCTTTGCTGCTAGTGTATGAAAAAGCCATTTGGCTCATGTTAAAACTTTCTCCCAAAGCTTCTTGGTGCCTCTCTCTTACCTCCTGAAGTGTTTAAGGCTTTGCCTATGAAGTTGGCAGCATCGTAGAAGAAGATACTTAAATCAAAGGAAGGATCATCAAATGCTTCTATTCCGAAGTACTCTATTTGCAGATCTTTGTAATATTTGGCTCCTGTGTTGATGCTATATGGCCCATCTGCTGCATTGAGGATATGAGTTATGTTGAGGCTTTGAATAGTGGTTATACTCCTAGCAGCCCACCTGTTGGAAGACACAAAGGTTCATTGGCATCATGCCTAACATTCTGCTAAAACATCACCATTTAACGTTTGGGCTTGCTCCCTCTAGAGAAGAATGCAGGGATTGCAGCTTGCTTACGGTGTGGCACATTGTCCTTAGTCCTGTGCGAATGAAAAATGCAACGTGGTGGGATGGGAAGCAGCATGAGCACAGGCTTGCCTGTGAGATGCTGTTAGGTGAACATGTCTCCCAGCAGTTAACCCCTGGGAACATAGCTTGATGCGCAGACTGATCAAGGTCTTCCTTCAAATACCTGTGTAACGAGTTCTGCAGCTAACCTTTCACTCACAGTGTACATGAGTGGAAAGGGCAAGAATGCACCCAGATGCAGCACCTCATTCCTGCTCCATCATGCTTAGCAGCTGAGTTCTTCTCCTTTCCAGCCATAAACTAGGGCTGAAGATATTCCACAAAACAATGATCTTTTACAGATGAATTCATAAGAAGGAGGAGTTGAAAAAAAAATTGTAGAATCATAGGAATGAAGTGTTGTTGTGCCAGCCTGGTGATCTACATAGCCTACAGTAATCCAAAGAGAAGGAAACAGCACCAAATAGAAGCAGTCAAAATTATGAAGCACTTGCACGAGAAGCCTTACTCTATATTTTCAATTTTACTATCTTTGAAAGCAAGTTTGGATTTGGAATGCCAAAATCTGTGCTGCATAACTCTTTGGGGTCCTCCTCCACCTGGCTTTTGATCCTGCCAGCCCTGCATTTGACTCTGAGGGCTACTGTGCTACTGTGAGCTTGTCTGCTGCCTGAGAGCAGTTTCCAGGGCAGATAATGCTTCTCACAGTTGACACCAGTTTAGGATGAGATAATTCCTACCATACCAAAATCTGCTGTGGCTCATGGAATACAGGGGGAAAAAAAAAACAAAAAACAAACAAACAAAAAAAAACAGCCTCAAGCAGACTATAAATTACCCTTTTGTCCATCATATTTTTCATGACATTTAAACACCTTGTGTTATCAGTTTTGGAAGCTTGTGTTGTAAAAACATTCCTGCAGACCCAGTAACTGGTCCCCAGTGCACCACTTCCCTTCCTCCTCCTCCCAGAGTCCAGTAACATCTTAATAATAGGACCATATGTTCTTACGCATCTCCCAGGTAAATATTTGGCCAGACTTGGTCCACGTGGTTATCAGACCCTCCTCTGAACCAAAGCAGTCGCTGGAGGTCTGCTAGAGCTGGTGTTTCATAGGATGCTGGGCCCCCTGCGCTGCTGCTCGGAAAGGAGTTGCCTCTGGTGTGAAGCATCTTGCTCCTCTCTTCACACAGTCCGGTTGTATCAGAGACAGCTTTTCTGAAATGAATTAAGAGGAATTATTTCATTCAAAAATAATATTCCCTACGAAGCAGTCCTGCTCATTACCCTCCAAACGGCATTACATTATTATAACTGGTGTGTGCAGTAGGGCCTGCAGGTGTTGCTGAAGGCATCCAGAGAGCAGAACTGACTCTGTGGTGCAACTCTACAGGCATGTAATTCATCCCCTGAGAGAGCAGCAGCATAGGACGATATGATTTAATAACTCGTGAAGTAAGGCTGTTGAAAAAGAATGTCCTGTGCCACTCCTGCACAGTGCTGACTGACCCTCATAGGTGCAGGTATTATTGCTGTTACTGCAGTGCTGATGAGTGTAATACGGGAAAGCTGCAGTATTTTATGCTGGAGAGTTACCAAAGTGTTTGTGCACGCTCATTTCTTGTTAGCTAGAACTGCAAGTCTTTGAAAGAACAAGCCATTGAACTGGATCACAAGGCTTCTACCACCAAGGTGGGAATCTTAGCATGTCTCTAAGACATATATTCGCATAGTGTATGTGCATACATAAATAAAATGCATGTGTGTGTAACTGTTCTTTCATTTATAAGGATGCATTTATACGCACATACGCAAGTGTACATGCATATATGCATATAAATAGAAACAGCAAATTTGAACCATTTTTTCCTATATCTCAGGTGAATATTCCTCATCTATACTGGTATGCTTGTGTCTTGTCCGCCTCAGCCTCTCTTCTGGGAGCTGTTCCACTTTGTATAAATAATATGGTAGCTATTTTGCCTCCAGAGAGAGGCCATTTCTCTCATCTGAAGGAGAGGGCACTTACCTGCAATGTGAAGGAAAAAGAGCATCTGAATTTAGGAAAATTATGAAGCTGAAAGTCCTGGCTTTGTTGCCATGTTAAAAATCCCATCTAGGACTGCTTTGTTCCCTTACAGATCCTGCAGTGGAATACATGGGCCTCTTTTGCACTGCTGCTGTTTTAGACCCAGGAGGCTCAGTCCAGACAGAGGCAGAATGCCATCAAGAGCAAGAGTTCAAAGACATCCAAGGAAGCCCTTCTCTGAGACTTCAGGAGCGTTCGTCCTGCCAGGATTTCATTATCTGGAATTGCTGTTCTCACCTCCAGAGAACACTGGTGAGGTTTGTTTGGTTGGTTGTTGGTATTAAAGCCATAGTCAGTGTGGGAGCCTCATGAGAACTTGTTCCCACTGTGAGATGGGTGGCCTGTGCTTGTTCTGCAAAAGGCTATGTGATGTCACACACTTATTACTTGTACTGTAATACCCGAACACCTCAATCTAGAGTTCTGGTTTATTTTCTCAGCAATTCTAGGAAGTCCTTGGTAGACCTTTAGAAGTCATCTAGTTTGTCCCTTGCCCCACCACAGCATCAGCCAGATGGATGTTGCTCCTAAAGCACTACCAACAACTTTGTCTTAACAGCTGAGTACCTTATTTTAAACAGCATAGGCTGAATGTAGGATACAATAAAGAATGCTTATGGGAAGATTAGTACAGTGACGCAAGGCATAATATTGATCACACCACATATATTCCTGTGACTTGCTTTCCCTGCTCCCCTTTCTCTTCCTCCCCACAGACATTAAGAGCAGTTACAGCTTTTTGTGCATTCCAATATAAAAGGAGTCTCCCTAGGGTAACTACTTAATAAGGAAAATACAAAAAGCACAGTAAAAAATGATGGGAGAGATGGAAAAACATTGCATGGTTTTACCTTTCATGATGAAGGAAGGGAACTAAATATGAGTAACTCAGGCAAGTAGAGAAGGAATATATAGATAAAAGCCTACCACTTTTTCAGGGTACAGAACACCAAGAGCTTTTGTAAAAGATTATGTTACACTCCCAGCACAGATTAGCATGAAAAATAGCCCCCCCAAAAGGTATTATGTATTACCTTACAAATCTAAGTGCCTTGCAGTAGTCGTGCCCTGTGCTCATGAGCTACTGCCAGCATCATTGTGATCTGTTTGTACTTCCACCGGCACAGAATGTTGAGCTGAAGCAGTAGAAGGAAAGCAAGAAAAGGATAACAGGGGTTCTACATCAGGAGATTCAGAAGGCTGTGGGCTAATTTTCAAGGACGGTGGACGAGTCTCAGTCACTGCAGGTATTAAAAAGCTGAAGCTGTGGAGGTAAGCAGATGCTTCCTATGCTTTCAGTTGTTGTAGCCCTCATTGCTTTTAACTTCTGTTGTAGTATGTCAGCTTGTTAAGATAACAGAGAGAGAAAAAGTGACAGCATTGCCAAGCCTCTTGTTCTGGGTCTGACTTTGCAGTGGTTCTCTTGGCCTGCTAGAGCTGAGACCTTTTGGTAATGGTGGAACTCAGCAAGCGACTCCAGCCACTGCAGCCAGCAAGGTGCTTTGCAACAGAGCTCCCTTTCATACAGCAATCCTCTTCCCCTGAAACACATTAGCATGATTTGCTTCCCATGACTAATTCCAGAGAAGTGAGCTCCTCATGTCAACGCGCAGCATGGCTCCTCCCAGCCACACCGCTCTCTCCCTGCTGTGCTGGCCTTGAAACTGAATTACTCCATGGGGCCTTCAGGAGAAACTTGGAAATAACTATACCAGATGAGTGGACTAATGAGAAAAGTAATATGAATTCTTTAATTGAGGACCAGGGACTTAGCTCAGGGTTTCCTCCCTGCCCCCTTCTACTTTGAGATGCTGCAAAGTTAGCAAAAGTGCTGCTGCAGGTCACATTTCTCTATGCTTCCCCCTCTGTGTGGTTCAGAGAAGCTGCTCGGGGTGGAAACAGACAGCAGGATGGCAGGATCCTCTGTGATGGGTGGAAAAAAGAAGGTCACTAATGCCTTCTACAGAGGTCTAGTGCATGCAGATTAGGGAGGATTGCTTCTCTTTTGGAGCTGCAGCCTGGAAGTACCTAAAGCCATCTCATTGTATTCTTTGTTTCTATATTTCTGTTGTTTTTTTTTTTTTTTTTTTTCCCTACATAGTAGCGACACTTGAAACTGGATAGAGCTTCTGAAGGCAATCCAGGTGGATTAACCTCCTTGCTTCATGGGGAGAAGGTAAGGAGGCAAACACTTTGAAACCCTTCTGAAGTTAGCTATCAGTCACCAAGCATCCAGAGCACTGGGGTGCGCCCTGATAGGTCTTGCTGGGCTCCACACCTCAGCTGTGCTTCTTGCAGAGGTTTTTATCTCAACTAATGTTATCCTGCTGCTTGAGTACTTCGGTCTGCAAGAGATTTTTCTGTTGTTTGTTTTTTTCTCCTAACACTAGGAAAAAAAAAAAAAGCCATTTTCTAATGCAGATTTTTTTTTCTGGCAAAGAAAAAAATATGCACAGCTTCCACTGACTTGAACTGTCCAAAGCATTTAAGAGATTTGCGTTGGATTTGCAGATTCCAGCCTAAGAAAATATCAAACTTCTGAGGAAAAAAAAGAGAAAGGAAGAAAAAAGGAAATCCTCTGATGTGTAGAGGATTTGATATAATTCATTTTGGTATCTCAAAACAAAAAAAAAAAGGCCATTTCCCTATTTTTCTATTAAAAAAAAGTATTTCTTTTTTGGAATTTGAGTTTATCATTGCATAAAATCCTTTAAAATATGAAAACAAGACAAAGTGGCATGTTCCTGGTTGAGGAAAACACGTTTTGTGTAATTAAACGCACACACAAACTAACCAAGCATCTTTCATTTTCACTCCTGCAGCACGGGGAAGGCCTGCTGCCATTCTGCTGTAGTATTACCATGCCTCCTAAGGCCAGAATTGAGTTGTAGAAGCTGAACTATCCCACTTCCCAAGAGGAGCCCATCACAGGGCAGCAGCTGGACCCCAGGTCCTGTCCTACCTCCACCACGTCCCCTGCACCTTTCCAGCTAGCAAGGCTCTGCTGGTGGCTGTGGCGACAGCCTGGAGAGTGACAGGTGTCTTTCGGTGACACGAGGTGGTTGTGGCCTCAGGAACAGCAGGACTGCTGGTTTGGGGTGGACCTGCTGTTTCCATGATAAGGCAAACACTGGGTAACAGTAACATGACCCTGAAAACTTCTGCAGCCAAATATCCTGAACTCACTGAAACAAAACCCAGCAAATTAGGTGGTTTGCAATACTAAAGCATGAGATCAGAATATAATTCACATGAAAAACAAACAAATAGGCTTGCCGAAGCATTTTAAATTGCTGTCTATCCTGTTTTTCCATCTCTTTTCTCTGATCGAGCTACTCTGCAGTCATCTTTTCCCCTCTTTTCTCACAGGTAGTGCTTCACACTATGGCTCTTTGTCCTCCTGATGGAAAAATCCAGATGGAAAGAAGTATAGTTCACAGGGAAATGATCATGTAAGTGCAATTAATCTTTCAGATACTGTAATATGAAACCTGATCTTCCTTTTTGTTAAGAAGACCCAATCCGTGTCTCTACATTTTGGCCAAAATCTGATGCTAAGAGAACCCTAGAGTCTCTTGAGGTAGAGCTGAAAGCGTCGTGTGCAGAAACAGGCACATTTAAAAGCAATAGCAGAGTTAAAACAGCCAGATGGGAACCTAGCAGGCAACTGAGAGGGGAACTCTCTGTTTTCCTTGCAAGCCTACAGGGGCTTGTTTGCAGGAATTAGAATCTCTCACAAGCGGTTCGCTGCAGCTCTAATACCAAGTGGTATTGAAAATGAGAAGCAGGTTATGGCTGATGGCTTAAATGAGGCACCTATGGGAATTTTGAAATGAGATCCTGGACGCGTCTCAGTATAAAGCGTGCACATGGCAGAGCAATATTGCTTTCTTGGCTGACTGCATCATATATTATGGTCTTTTATTTTGCCCACGCTCAAGCAGCAGGGAACAGCAGAAGTTCATTGCTCCTGCTCACTGCTTAAGCCCTGCTCTGCCTTGCCAGAGGCTGTGCCCCTACCTTTCAAAAAGCAGAGGCAGTCCCTTGGCCCCTGCGTGGGTACATGCTCAGTGCAGCACTGTATTAATGCCATTTCCATTATTTTGGAGTGAAGAGAAAAGCAGAATGTACAACTAAGATTATGCTGCCTGATATTTTTTGTTTTATTTTCTGGGAGGGTTTTTTTTTTTTTTTTTTTTTTTTTTTCTTTTTTAAGAGAATTTATGATTTGGGAAAGATGCCAGACGGAGGGCTCTGGCACACGCAGCCCTCGCTGTAGCCATGGCTCTGCCAGTGTGGGACCCCCTGCCCCACACCGCAGTGCTGCTTGGCTGGCCAGGGAGGGCCCAAGCATGGCACTCCTCCACTGCTCTGCCTTGCCCAATAGATACCTCTGTTCATGGCCAGCCCTTCTGGTGGAACACAGCAGCTTCTCTGTAGTGGGCTGGAGGGGATCAGCTTCTGCTTGCGAGATGCTGGAGGTGGGCTGAGGAACAACTAATCCACACGTGTTCCCAAGGCCATATCTTTCCGTGGGGGAGAAACTTGATGCTGACCTCAACTCCATCCTGCCTCCCCCAGCCTCCCTTGTCGGAGCTGCATGGCCCGGGCAACGGCACCTGCCCACATCCTAAGGGTATGCAAATGGGGACGACAGGTGCAGAAATGGGGCATCCTCACTGCTTGTAGGATGGCAGCTTTGGCAACTGCAGATTCCAGATTCAAAGGAGAAAAAAATAATAAAGTATTACCTTAGCAGCTGGCATCTTTGAGCTATTCTGTGCACTATCCCCAGCAAGGCAGCGCTGCCCTCCACAGGCTCCTACCGAAATTTCCAGCTCGGCTGTGGATGTCTGACAAGCCGGGGGTGATGCTCTCCCCTTTGGCTCTCTTCTGGAGCACTGTTGTCCAGGGCACCACTGATAGGGATTAAAAACAAAAAACAGAAACTACCTCCAAACTACTGCTTCTCTTGGCACATCTTGACCTGCCTGATGCTGCTCCCCGAATTAGAATAGCTGTAGTCGTAATCCCACTGCTAGCAGCCATTCCTGTGCTGCGTGCTGTGATCAGCAGCGTCCCAGCTTGCCATGCCACTAACTGTTTCTAATAGTAGAAACTTCACTCCCATCTTATGTAAGGAGCGGGGCAGAGCGGCTGCGGCTTGTGACGTGCTCAGGCAGAAGCTTCCTGGGGCAGCATGTGCCCAAGGGCAGAGCTCCAGCCGGAGCAGAAGCAGTGACCTTGATATGGGTAAGGGCTCAGCGGCACTGCCAACCCCGCACTGAGATGCTGTCGGTGTCACGGGCTGTCAATAGGTGTCAGTTATGGGCTCAATATTTGCCCATCTGACACACGTGTTGTCAAACAGGCTGGATTCTGAGAGGGGGAGAAAAAAGCTTTGCAAGCCTCAGGAAAGACAAACAAAGATGTTAATGTACTGCTATTAAAACAGGCTCCTAAGCACTAGCTCCTCTGCAGGCAGTATGGATTTGTGTAACTGTGGATTAAGGAGTGTTTTTCTTCTCCTCGATTTACTCCTCAAATGACTTTTGTCTGACTGCTGCTGTCAATACAAAATTGATGGTGCTGTCAAGCTCTCGAGATTTCAGAATATCTGAAGGCTCAAGTCAATGATTTTTCATATTTCTCAGTAGTTTTGCAGAGGTATCTTGCAGCTGCCTCTCTCTCCCTGCACAGTTACTGTAAGCAGTGAAGTGCTCTCCCTCGCTTGAAAGGGTATGGATGAGAAAGGCACCTTTTGATAAAGTTGACAAAGCTGTACAAACTCTTTGCAGTTTCTTCGCAGTAGAATCAAGAGCAGAAAGACTTCAAAACTCCACAGTGGAAGATCTATTTTGGCACTTAAGTTGTTGTTTTTGTTTTTGTTTTTTTTTTGGGGATATCTTAGAGCTCTCAAAGGATGCTCTCAGCTTTGTTGGTGCGGAGTAGAGCAATTTTTCTTTAGATTTTTAGTGGCTGGCATTTGATTAATTGATGCACCACAGACCTGCCCCATCCCCAAGGCACAGTGTTGATACCCCAGAGCCTCACAGCATCGGGCAGGACATGAGCAAGGGCCATTGTGCACCAGGAGTTTTGAGGAGGGCTTTTTCCACCTCTCACTCATCAGGTTTTATGCTGCTGTTTTTGTGAAGCTTGCTGAGGTTTTGCGTGGGCTGCAGGCTGGTAGGGTGGGAGGGAGGCTGAGCTCCCAGCAAAGCACAGCCCCATGGCTGCCCAGGGCTGAGCTGAGAGCACAGGGAGCCTTTGCTGGGGGCTGTGGCTGCTGGAGGCTGTTTGGAACAGACACATGGGGAATAGACTGCACATTTCAGTCCATTTTCCCAAAGCAAACTTCTGTGCCTCCAGCACAGCCCTAGGAAGGCCCTCCTCTGCCTGAGAAAGTCTCAGTGAGCAGGAATATGTTAAGGACTGTGAGATTCTCAGGTACTGGAAGCCATCCATGCACCCTATATAGCATTACCACTCTTTATTTGCAGTGCTTGGCATCCCAAGCAGACATTTTTTCTGGTGCTTTTCTTACGTTCTCTTGGCAGGCTGGGATTTTGTGTGTAGTTTTTCTTAATATCTCTGAATTATGAGTTTATTTCAAGGTGAAACATTGGCTTTTTGTCATTGTTGTTGTTTTGGACTTCTTTTTTCTTCCTTTTTTGTTTATCATACTCTACTGTCATATTTTTAGTAAAACTCTGTGGGAAGAGCTGTTGCAGAAGAGTGAGGATCGAGACTAAGCCATTTCATAAACAACCTCTGTGACTGCAGGAAAAGTAAAACAAAACAAAACCCTCCAAAACCTCAAAAAAAAGAGCAAGAAAATTAATTTAAGTTCATACCCATTTTTAGCAAGATCTTGAAAGTGATTGGTTTTAGAATTAAAAAGATCATGTAATATGTTTCGGCATGATATGTGATGATGTATCCATCGGGAGACCAGAAAGAAGTAATTGTAGAAGGAAAACTACTACATGCCTATCAGAAAAGGAAACAAAGATATCTTTTGTCAAGGAACTACAAAGCAGACATTTTGTTCTGGGATAACCAGCACAGCACTGCTACTGCATCAGCTGGTAGAGCTGGAAGAGTTGGGCAAGCCTTCAGTGCACAAGAAGGACCACTTTTTTTCCCAGTTATGCCGGCTGCTCTGATTTGCATGCTACCTTTACTGACAGCCCTCGCCTCACAGCAGCTCAGCAGCAGTCTTGGTACTGAAACACCGTAGTTTTTCCATTTTGCCAGAAGATGGCAGAAGAAAGCAACCTTGTGTGCTTTAAAAATAGCGCACTCATGGCTGGCTGTTAGAGGGGGTGGTTAGTGACATAGGGGAAACTGCTGTGGTTGGATGGGAGAAAAATGTGAAGGGCACTGGATGGATGAAATTGGTATTGACCTGGGTAGATTCGTCAACTGATCTACACTGTATCCTTTTCTATGCAGATTTTCTATATAAGAAAAGCTTGTAACTGTATTCATTCTTCCTACGCACAGCGCAATTCGGCCTGGATTTGCTCCAGTGCCAAAATCTTTTGTAACAAACCGGGCTCTGTTGGTGTTCAGCACGTAATGCTATCAGCCCAAGTGATAGGGTTGATAGGGTGATCAGGCTGATTTGTTCTGTCTTTTATTCTCTCTTCCCAGACTAATTTCTCCTTCCTTTCCCAGTTCCTTCACTCATGGTAGAAGAAGAGCCCATGCAGTGCAAGCACCCTCACCTTGCTGCTGGAAGAGTGGCAGGTACTGGATGAACAACAAGGCTGAGCACTGGCTGCAGCATAGACTGGCTGCAACATGAGCTGCTGGGCATTGCAGTGGACTAGCAACAGTGGTCAGCTCAGACACCTCCTCTCTCTTCTCCAGGGGAAACTGACCCATCAGCCACGTGGCTGACACAGAACTTTCAACTGATGTGGTGATGAGGAAAAACAACTGATGATACGGATCGCTATTAGCTGGACAGCAACACCCTTGTCTCATGAGATGATGCTAAGACAGACCCCAGTGCCTTCTACTCTTGGGATTCTGGTCCTGCTTGGCTTTTTAAGGTATTGTTCTTCATATTGTTCTATTAGTCAAAAAGACTTTGGTCTCAGGTTGGTTCTGTGGTTAGCAGCTGGAATAACCTTCATCTTGTGAGGAAAACAAGTGATGGCAACTGAAACTTCTGGTGACACCACAAGCACGCTGTCAGTTTACAGGGCTTTCTATTGCCCTTCAGCTGCCCACCTCTGTCACTGGGTACCCCCTGGAAGTGGATTAAGCCTTCCTGAAAATGAGTAAGTTTAATAGATTGTGAGACGCCTTTGAAGCTGCCTCATCCAGAACATCCTACATCCCAGGTCCTTTTGCTATACTTTCACCAACTAATCATTTTTGTCAAAGCATTTCAAGGATATGCTGAATCCTGTTCTGGAATTGAGGTGAGCAAGCACAAACCCTTTACATGCTGAAGTTTTAGTAGGCAAGTATGTACTTGGGGAAACAACACTCTATAGGTATCTCTGTCCATGCTTGAAAAGAAAACCCTCTCTGACCTTTCAGGATTGAAGACTTTACATTAGATGCTAATTTTCCCTTCCTTTCCTTCCTTTCCTTCCTTTCCT
>PPHD01009436.1:5799-20665 GCA_002909625.1 Bambusicola thoracicus
TTTTTTTTTTTTTTTTTTTTTTTTAGCAATTTTTTATCTGGTTGCAGACCCTTCTCCCTCTCCCTCCAGAAAATACCCCCCTACCCTGCCCAAAAAAAGAAACAATAAAATATGATGTTATTTATTTTTAGCAAAATATTAAGCAACGTTTTCTTGATTATAAAAATTGCAACAGAGAATTAAAGCCACTCAAATGCAATTTTTGTTTTTTTAATTTCAAAAGTTCAGGGTTTTGTCCTTTTTTTTCTTTTTTCAGCAATTCCTTCTATAGACACAAAAGTATTAAGTATTTTTTCTCCCTTTCTGAACTTTTCCATTTTTTTTCTTCCATGTAGGAGAATGGATTGAAAAACGTACAAACTGCATTCTTTTCCTTAAATTTTATAAATCGATGAAATTAAAACTTTTTCTTTTAGAGACCAGCAAGTCTTTCATTTTATTAATTTACTGCAAAATGTTCTTTGTAAATAGAATTTTGTATAATTTACGAATGTTGAATTTACACCACTGGCTTTAATGAGAAACAAATGAGAAAAGATATCTCTGAATGAGTTTCACAATGAACGCTTATTTATATTAAATTTTGGGATTGGACTTGGAACTGTGGTAAAACAAAGTCATATGTGAACTATAGTGCTATGCATATGTATGGATTTATGGAGACGGAAATTTGTATTTCAGTTGTCTGGGGAAAAAGCAAGGCAAACAGCAAAACTTTTTTCCTTGTTTCATTTATACAGAACGGAAAGTGAGATAACACAAGTGAAAATTATTTTACTAAAGGAGTGGTAAACTGCTGATCACCAAATCTTCACTGCACTCATTTCTCAGTTGCTCTTAGAGACTTCTGAACACAGCACCATCAAAAACAAGTTGTTCTGTCAGCAGATGATTATAATACATACTTTTACACACGTGGAAACTTATTTTGACCTCCCATGAAATGATTTAATTTTTCTTCAGAATTGTTGGATGATTTAATTTTTTTTGCATTCTGAGGAAAGAAAAATATGTGTAAATTCATATAGAAAAATTTAAGTTATTGACAATTTTGAGAGCTTTTTTAATGAATTAACCTTTTAAAGAACTGGCAACAAAATATTTCAGAGCCATCTAATTTGTGTTTTGAGACAGAAATGAAAAGCTATACGTTCCTTAGGAGTCATGTCTGACACACTGTAGAAAGCCTCTGATTTTCCTAAATTGTGAAGAGATATTTAATCTACATTTCTACAAGATTCAGAAGGTGGCAAAATAAGAGGCATCATTCCCAACTGGAGTGCCATAATGCTCTTTACATATAGTACTATATCTACTGCCATCTTGCTTAACTACAGATAAATGAAAACACTATCCAATTTTGCCTAGTTTGCAGTAGGATTCTTTTGTCAAGAGATGGGATTTCCCATTATTTAAGCAGAATTACAGACTATAGTAAGGAGATTTTGTCTTAGATGATTGTAGAGAACATTTTTCTTTGTGAAATGCAAATTAAAATTAGCTATAATTTGGGAGATGGCAGCCTGAACTCTGAAGTGAGAAGCTTTATGTACAGAGACAAAACACGCACAGAAGAAGGCTCTCAGGATCTCTGGGAGTAGTCCAATTCTGACAGGCTTTCTCCTTCATCAAGTAACTATTGCAAAGAATTTTCCAAAACTGATCCCTTTAATGTGATTTAAAACACCTCAGTAAAGAAGAAAGCACAAATTTCTTAGTAACTAATTTTTTAACATTCCACCCATCTTGCCAGAGAAAACCATTTTAACTCATTTGAAGGCAGCTGTCTAAAATGTCTATGGAGCTTCTGCCAATCGGGGGAAAAGGGAAGATAGTGGGAAATGCAACAGGAGAAAGATTCTCAGGAGTCAAGAGGATGTCCAAGCCACAAATTCATTCCAGTAGATCACTAATGAGTGAACATGTCTCATGTCTTACTGCCTGCTACAATCACTCATTAGATTTAAAAAACATTTGGTTCCAATGTGTGTTTCATTTCCAAAAGGCGGGCAAAAATCTAGCTGAAAACCATATTCAGTGTTGTCTTTGCTATTTTGATTAATTTCTAGGCAGGATGACTGTGGTTTGGGTTGCTTTGAGCCCTGGCATGAACAGTTTCCGCAGTTTGGCTCACAATTTACTATGACCAAACCTTGTGGCAGCTATATTCTTTGTTAAAACCTGGTTGAAACTGAAAATTCTATCTCCACATGAAATGTTTACATTTGGGGAGGGGGAAGAAAAGGACAAGATGCAATTAAAATGGAAATCTAATCTTTTTCTGAACTCTATACAGGAGATTCCAGGGGGCAAAAATTGCTTCAGAAAGAATGATCTGTTGGAGATTAATTGTGAGCAACAACCTGGGTGGCCCCTGGAAACTGAGGGCCATGAGATCATCTAATTTCAGAAAATCAAAGATATCCTGAAACACTGAAAGCATTGAGAAGAAAGCCCAGACTCCCTTGACACCATTGGGCCATCGGACATTTCCAACTGCATGACAGTAGGACTGAGGAAGCTAAAATCAGAAGTCTCAAAACTTCCAAGACTCAGATTTAGTAGCATCAATACTGTCCAGTTTCCTGACTTGCAGCACAGGATGGACTTGAAGCTGTGTATCCTGGACTTCATATTGCTAAATATTATTCTAGATGGATACAGGAACACAACCCATTTCAGTCACCATGGAAGTTCAGTGTATCAAGAAATTTAGTGGAAAAGAAAATATTTCTGAAGACCTTATTTTCAACTCTGAAATATCAGCCAAAGCAGGCTCACTCCATTGTTGTTGTAAATTGGCTTCTTTCAGGCATACTAACTACTCTATTCAGTAGAATTTGCAATACTCTGCATGAGGTGTCATTTAAAAATCTTTTGTATTGTAGGAATCAGTCCAGAGAACACACAACATAGATGCACAATTCTTGCCCCATGGCTGAAGAAAGAATGAAATTTTCAAAAAATAGTTTATCTAGAAATCAAATACCTCCAGTCTGACATAAGAAAAACACCAGTCCCATCTCTCCCAGAAACACCCTGCTGCCTCAACTTTTCAATCTTTAATTGAAAAAATGCCACTAAATTCTACTTTCGCTTGCTGATATCATTTTCAGAGAAGTGACCAAGGAAGGCTCTGCAATGAGCAAAATAGATAGAGTCAAAGAGAAACTTATTCTATGGATACTTTCTGTGGAAAAACTGAATTGATTAAGTCTAAAACTAAGTTTGCTTACATGCCAGGCTGTGAACAGTAGCTGAAGTATATAAAAGAAAGAATAAATTCTAATTCTAAGGTAGCGCAGAGTGATAGAAATTACTCTGATCTCAAGATAGGTTAATATGGAAATAGATCCACTGAAGAGAAAAAGGTCACTTCTTGAACAAACAGTAATTCCACTGGCTCCTTTTTTACAGCAGAAAGCTGTCTTCACCTCCATTCGGTTTTCTTTGGTGCTTATTCTTCTTTCATCTGAAATATCTCCTTGGTCAGAATATGGTGGATTGGTATAGCTTCCAATACTACCATTTCTCACATTTGATGATGATATAGTGAGCACTGATGAACTTCCTCACCATTTATTGACTTTTCACAACTGAAATTATTTGATGATATCGTCTCTGCTAGTCTTGTTCTTAACATTGGTATGAAGGTACTGAATTTGCACTTCTGACTCCATATGTGTCTTCTCTTGCAGAAAAGAAGCAAGGCAATCACCCAAATAATCAATTCAGTGGACAGAATGAAGTCATTTGGTCTGGAAAAGCAGAGGTTCAGGGGGAATCTTGTCAATGTGTATAAATACCTAAAGGGAGATGGGTTCTTTTTGGTGGAGCAGAAAGTTCTTCCTGAACACCATGAAGCAATTCAGTGGGTGATGGACCACTAGCACAGGCTGTCCAGAGGCTGTGGGGTCTCCTTGGAGCTCTCCAAAAGCCCCTGGATGTGGTGCTGGGCCCCCTGCTCTGGGTGTCCCTGCTGTAGCAGGGCTGAGCCCAATGGACCCAGAAGGCCCTTCTAACCTTAACTATTATGTGATCCTGTGATATAACTCAGAAGACTGTCTTCCTGTTGAGAACAATGAGTCTCATTCTTCTCTTTGTTATACAGACCTTTTCTGGGCTGACTCTACTGCAAGACTGCTACACTACTGCAAAACCAGACCAATGCACATAGCCAGTTCCAGAAAATCCTGGAAAAATTACTGAGAGGATTCTTCTTTGTACAAAAATTCATTTTAATTCTTCTTAGGATTGTGTTTGTTCTGTATTTCATCTTGTTGTCTGAACTGTGGAGACATGGAAAAGTAGTTACAGGTCATGACTAGGATAATTTCAGCAAAGTGGATTCATGTTTCATGTTTTGAAGCCATGTTCAGTCTTGCAATATCCCTTACATTTTTGCAACAGTGCTGTATCCAATCCATCTCTAAATACACTAATGATATGTCCTTGATTATCTCTTCATTAAATGGAGAAAGTTAGAATTCTATCCATACTGTGTAGCTTATATTAAGTGTCTAGCTTTGATACATTCAGGAAGAGAAATAGAACCTGTAATGGTGTTTAACACCACCTCAGAATTTTTTTAAATGCTGAAGTCTGTAAGGAATAATCTCTAAACAACTGAAAAATACATGTATATCTATAGACATATATGCATGCATGAACACACATATTTGCATACTCACATATATATGTACAGGATTTATATTGTGTTCCAATATGGAATGAGAAGAGTCTGTAGTTCTTGGCTTAAAAATCCTCCAAACACATGTATCTTATTAAAGTGTACCTCAGTCTAACTGTGGCTAAGCAAACAAAAGTGGTTCCACATGGCTGGTAAAAAACTCGATCAAGAATAGGAAAGAAAAATGTTTCTACTTGTTTAGTTGCCTCCGGAAATCTGAAGATTGAAGACTAAATTATTTTGCCTTTACTGCAGTATATGTAATCACTGAAGTCTGACCATATCTCCATTCAAATGAGAGGGAAAATGTCACATATATTCAGCTAAACAAAGCCCAGTGATTCCACACTGAAACCTAACGACAGACATAGCTATATATGAAGCTCTGAAAGCTTTCCTTCTCTGATATCTTGCAATTGGCAAGGGCTGCTCTGAAAACAGTGCCCGCTGTTTCACTATGTTGGTCCACAACATCAGAGGCAGATGTTGGTGGTATGGCAGTAGAGGCTGAACCGTCCTGCCAGTATCACATCACACGTTGTTGCTGTGTGACAGATGGCAGCAGAGGGGCACTCTGACACAATGGTGTCTGATGTAGAAGTGCACGTGAAACAAATGTGTGCCACTGAATTCCTTCATGCGGGAAAAATAGCACCCATTATGATGGAATGACATCCATCGATGTTTGCTGAACATTTTTTATTGAGACCAAACAGAGGAGGAGAGCACAGTGAGGCAGTGGGTGGTGCGTTTCAGCAGTGCTGACAGGTACAGTGGGTCACCTCCACCGTGTAGATTTTGACAAGTGCAACATGCAGGTTTTTTTCATTACTGGAGAGGATGCATAGCTTATAGTTATATTAAAAAAGCAGTGCTTTTTAGTTGAGAATTTGCTTTGTCAAATAGTGTTATTGTGCTCTTTGTAGCTGTTGCAGTTTGCATGGAAATAAATAGAAGGCATTACTTTTGGAACAATCTAAATAAATTCCCATAATGCTGTGAGAGTAAGGAATTTGGAAGACAAATTGGGAGCTATGCTCAGGTATATCTGTTGAGAGGAGTGACCTTTACGTAGTATAGCATTTACTTTAGCTTATGCTAATTATAATAAATAAATAAATATAATTAATTTTTTCTTTGAGGACTTCTTCAACAATTAATACATTCTGCTGGAACATAAAGAGACACCTGTTTGTCAGCAGAAACCACACTATACAAATACCTTAACAGCACCTTCATCTCTTCATTCAGTGCAGTTCCAGTTGTGCACCCCATCTATCTCTAATACTTCCTGACCAGATACTGCAACACCGCAGCTTACTGTGCTGTGTGAAAGAAAATAGCTGATAGAGAAATACAAACAGCTTCTCACATTATAAATCTGCTAATAGTTCCAAACTTAAGTCATTATAAATAGGAAGTCACAAGGAGAATCTGACAAAGCCACATAGTGTGAACAAGCCTGTAAAGAGACAGAGCAATCAGTCCTGTGAAGGAGCCCCACAGAATAATGCGAGAAAGGTGGAAGATATTAAGACAAGTGCCTACCTGAAATTGCACTTCCTGAAAATTGCCATTAATATCAGTAGGGATACATAAATACTTCTAGTGAGATTAAAGTGGCAGGAATGTATTGCTTCAGAAACAATGGAATTATGATTAACAGTCACGGCAGTTTTACAAATCAAACAATTATTTTATTTTTTTGTTTGTTTGTTTGTTCTGTTTTAAATAATGCAAAAGACGTAGGAGTGAAAGAAGCAAGCAGAGGGACGCACAAAATCATGTAGTTTGTCCAATAGATCTCTTTAAATTCTCAGTTTCTTCTATTGTTCTTGCTCTTCTCCCATATCCATCTGTTTCTGAGTTCATCTTTCTGCTCTCCATCATCAGTGAGTGCGTTTTATCTCCACCCAACTAGACATTTCTTCATTCCTCTTCCTCGGGACTTTCCCCTCTCCAATATTCAGTACACTTATCCTTGATCTAGTAATTACCTCATCCTGACAAAAAATGTCTACAGAGATAATGGCGCAAACAGATAACAAAGTGAAAAACAGTGTGGAGGCAGATTAATTTTTGGTTTGGTTTGGTTTGGTTTTTTTTCTTTCTTGTTTTGTTTTTTTTTCTGTTGTATTATCTGATTCTATGTTGTTCTTTCCCAGGACCCAGGATCAGGATAGAAGGAGTCCAGGATAGACTATGAATGAATCCTTTTTAGATGTTGGTGGCTCAGGTTCTCACCATAGGGAGAAAGCAGACAGACAGAACAGGGAAACTTTACACAAGATATAGCTCTGTCCTGACAGTGCTGTCATCCCAGTCAGATAAAATTTCTTGCTTAATTGCCATGCAAACTATTAGTGTCCTCGATACAGCTTAATAAGGTATGAAACAATTAGGAGAATCCATTCCCATATTCTTTTCTATAGAACATGTATTATTCTCAAGACATCGTATAGGACAAACTAAATGAAAATGAGACACCCCTACCCTAAGGAATATATAGTTCACATAAGATCTGCTGATACTTGGGGGATAACAATATTCATTATCCATTGATTAGCAGACACTTTTCTGTTAAAGAGTCTTTCCTACCAGTATGTATATACCAATATATATATTATGCCATCACAATACAATTTCAGTTTTTTAATTTTAATCAGATTTCAAATTAAATGACTTACAATTCTATAAATTGCTATTCATCAGGTTTGATAAAGAGGGAAATCTAAAACAAACAAGCAAACAAACAAACAAACAGAAAATCCAAAATATTTAACTCAAGACTGCAAGTTGTGTTTGGAAGCAGACCCCCTGAAGTATATATAAATATTTTTTTGGAAAGTTTAAGCTCAAAATTGTTTTTCGGTTTGGCTGGAAACGCTTGCCAGAACTTCCTATCTTATTTGCATAAAACAGTCTGATCTTGTGCCACAGAATGAGGAATTTTATTTGCTGGTTGTGCAGAGGAAAACAGGCAAAACATCAGGTTTTTGAGTCCCTCTTCAAGTTACGAGGCAGGAGGAAAAGCAAATGATGCTGGGCTTCCTCTTAAAGAAGTCTGTCTTCTAGAATCATTGTCATCAGTGCTAACATATGGTATTTTAAGAACAAGAGAGAGACGAGCACACCTTAGTCTTCTCCCTTCAAGCAAGAATGGGACAAAAGAAATCCAGGCATAGCAAAACAGACTATGATTCACATTCATTACCACTAGCTCCCTCAAGCTTCATTCATCTATGAAAAGAAGCAACAATTGGAGAAAGAATGCAAATTATTAAAATTGAAAAATATTCTGGGATGTTTTGTTGGACAAATTCATTTGATCACCTCATAACCAGACGTGTGATAAACTAATGCTCTAAATTGTAGAAAGCAGTGATGCATTCAAGTACAGCATGACTTTTTTAAAACAAGGAGAAAGTTAAAAATTACAGTGCTTCTTTAGAACACAAAAAGTACTTCCAGTAGGCAATGTATGTATCATATAACACACAAGACAAATGCTCTGTGGCCCATTTTTACTACAAAAATAAAAGGAATGCCAACATCTGTAATGAAAACCATTTATAGAATAGTAAGTTCCCTAGAAACAGATTTTAACTTTCATACTTTAGTGATGAATCTACAGATAATAACAGGGGAGGAGAAATATAACTTTCATACATGTTTATGTATTATGTTTACTTGACAAGTTTTTGGTAGCAGGGTTCTGCAGGGGTGCCCTGCACTTTCTTTAGCATCAGTGAGGAAGATGTTCCAGCTGCTCAGATACACTATTCCAGAAATTAAAGGTGGGGCAGAAGGAGAGAAAAAGACACAAAGAGCTCAGGGATGGAAGGGAAAGGAATAGCAGAGGTTTGCCTATGGTCAGTGAACACACTGAATATTGTGTAGGTGAGAGAGAGAATGGGAGATGGGAAGCACATATCTTTATAAAGAGGAATTAGACAAAGATGGTACTTCAGAACTAATGGTTTAGAAGCTGGTTATGGGTTAGCAACATCTTTGTTCATGACAATACAAAAAACAGAATGGAAATTTAAAGGTGATGGACAGAATAACTGATTAAAAGAAAAAAATATTTGTTTATGCTATTGTTTATTAGAGTTTTCACTCAGGTGACTCAAAAAGAAGTAAAAAAACAAGCTTTTGTGTTTACAGTTCAGTTCCATCTCTATGGACTTCAAATAAGAATCATAACAGATTTTTCAGGAGAATGTCTGCTTGATAGTAATCTGGGATTTTGCACTGATATTTGGAAACTAGAATGATTGCTCAAAGCTCAAAAGTGCTAACCTGGAAAGAAAAGTGCATCTGCCCTCTTCCCCTTCTGTAAGTTTGCATGTGCACCCTGCTTTTACATGGCATTCAGTCACTTTCTGACCTTGCTATGAGATATATCCATATAGGGACAGTATATCATTGAAGTAAATTTCATTATGCAGATGCAAAAGGGAGAAAATTCTTCTTAGTAATTTTCTAATTATACATTTAATTCTGAGAAATTGAGTTTCATTCATAATTCAAGAGTACAAATACATCAGACCACCTGATGGTAAATCAGCTATGCACATATAATAGTAGTTCTGAACCTCAGCAAAACCTACCATAAGAGTGAGGAATATAAGACAAGGATCTATATAAAGACCCTGTTTTGGACAGCAGGATATAGGTCTAAAGACCCTGCAATTAGATGCTTTACTGCTTCAAGGTAAATGGAAGAGGATTAGATAGCTGCACGCACACCTCCATGGTACTGGGTAAAAACATCATGTAGATAATGCTCAAGGAAGTCTGAAAGGGCGCAGTGCTCCTGGCATTCCTCCTTGTTGTGATAATAAAAACACTGGCAGATGTTTGGGGAGAGCTCCAAATGTGGCTTGTATAATGCTTACGATGAAGATACTGCAACTAATTTCTCTACTTCTCCTTTTTTCTCCAGGTTTTATTATATACTTACAATAGCTGTGAATTTTTAGGAATAGCTTAACATGAAAAGGTGAGATAGGGAAGGGAGAAATGATAGGAGGCAAACAATCTGAACATACAGAAGTCTTTTAACCCATCAGGGTTTGATGATTCATCAACTTTGTGGGGTACTACTGAAGTTAAGACTCAATTCAAGCTCACTGGAGGTATGTGTAAGGAGCATACTTTCCTCAAGGCAACAAATGGACTTCACAAACCAAAGTAATAGGAAAACAGAGAAGCTGTGGAAATCCTGGGGAGACTTCAGCATTTCAATGATCCTGAAAGTTAACAGATATTTTCCTCTGGGGCTTCTTTTGTCCCCAGGACACCTGGGCATGGATAACCAGTTCAAGGATTAGTCTATGTATTTTTTCCTCCCAATGCAGGATTCATTTGTACTGCTGCTGCTTTGGGAAATGTTCAATAATCTTTCATTCTTAAAAATCATAAGGACTCATGGAAGCCAAGAGGTCCTTGTTGGACATGCACTGACTCTTTGCTTTGGCTTCCACACATTTGCTATGCAAGACAGAAAAAGCTTTGCAGTGAGTTTGTTGTGTTTCTGAGTCTGAGAAATCATGGAAATAACTGCATGCAATGTTAATGCCTCTTAATTCCCAAGACAGAACACTAACAAGACAGATGCATTCAAAAGAATGAAAATGAACAAATTGGAAACTGAAGCATCACCTAACATATGGGAATAAATAAATCTGTCTGTAGAAAAGAGGGATGTGTAGAATTTTGTCAGTAATCAACCAAAAGTGGCTCTGTTCATAGCCTTGAAACATATATGCTATCTCCTCTCCAAAAATTTTTTTTTTCTATTTCATTGCCTTTAATTCCAGTCCAGAAGTACAATCAAATTACACGAGACTATTTTTTGGTGGTTTTTGCCCATCTAGTAACAGGGTGATCTGGAAACCTTATGAGAACTGCACTTCTACTAGGCAGACAGAGTCCAAAAAGAGTCCGGTCTAAAACCCTGAAGTCAGCTGAAATCTCCTCATGCCTGAAGGCCAGGCCCACAGTGCATTTAGAAGTCCTGAGTTTTGCTTCAGTGGCATATTTTATTAAAAAAAAAAAAAAAAAAAAAAAAAAAAAAAAAACAACAACCAACATAATATGAATTCAGTTAATTCAGTCAGACTCCAGCTAAGATGAAGCTTGCTGTTGGAATCATGGGGAAACGAAAAGCCAAATTTCTGAGTGTTTTTCCAAGTCAAACAAAGCTGTTGAACTTTTTGGGGCTTTCTTGGCACTCATAGTGCTACTGGGAATTTGAATTGTGCCTGTCCGAGGATAATTGACTCCCTCCGTATGCTATTGTGATTTTCCAAAAAAGCAGCATTATTCTCAATCTTTCCAGGCATAGTCATGCTATTACCAGAGGCTGGATGTAGCAGGAAAGGGAATGGGAAATTCTACCAGGTCTCGATTAATGGCCGTGAAAAAAGTAAACGCCCCTTGATTGCCTCAACAGGTGATGACTCAGTTATGTTAATAATTCAGTACAGGATTTTATTGACCTTATTCACACATGGGGCTCCCATTTAGACTTGTTTGAAGGGTTTAGCCTCGGCAGAAAAGAGGAGATTTAAATCTTTGGTTTCTTTTAGGCTTGCTTTAAGAAAGAAATTAACACCACTGTACAAAGGCAAAAGAACTCCAGGCCAAATGACGATACTAAAGACAAAAGCAGCAGTAGCATCATAGCAGTGAGTTGCAAACACAAGTCACTCTTTACTTTTAAATGTTATGCTTTATTAAGGTAGGCCATAACTCATGTTCTTGATGAAGTGGAAATTCTTGCTTGGTTTAGTTTTGCAGTTTAAGTAAGCTTGCCATCGCTGATACACTCCTGAAAATAAAGTGTGGATAATCTCTAGGTATCCTTTCAATTGTTTTTCCAGTAATGTATTTGATTATTTTGAGTTTGAATACTGCTGATACTCAAATAAATTACACTTTTTTATTTTCTTCCTCGGTATTAAGCAAATCATTAAAAATCTTACTAATTTTAGGAGAATTGGACTTATGTTTTCTCCACTGCAACCTAAATGAGCCAATCCATAGCAGCTATTCTGACCATCTCCGCTCAGTCCAGATCGTAATGTTTAGATGCCTGGGGAAAACTTTTGCATAAAAAGTCTTGGGTAATTTCCATAGCAGTAACAGGTGCTAATTAAATTCTATTAATAAAATTCTGCAAAGAATTCTTATTAAGTCAACAAAGCAACTTTTTTTTTTTTTTTTAGTAACAAAGGTTCTAAATATTTCTCAGTCTACAGAAATCTAAGCAGTACTTCACCACAGACACACATTTATTATTAGCCTCCAAGAATGCTTCAAGCTTGCTTATTTTTCTGGTTTTCCTTTTCACGTAAAAGAAAGGAGAATGAAAACAGTAAAATTAAAACTCCAATAACTGCACAAGATAAGGAATTTCTTATGTCCCTATAGNAGCAGTACTTCACCACAGACACACATTTATTATTAGCCTCCAAGAATGCTTCAAGCTTGCTTATTTTTCTGGTTTTCCTTTTCACGTAAAAGAAAGGAGAATGAAAACAGTAAAATTAAAACTCCAATAACTGCACAAGATAAGGAATTTCTTATGTCCCTATAGGCATCCAAGCCAAATGCCATTATTATTATGGCAGTGAAACAGATGAGTGCTGGGTAATTGCCTCTTCTCTAACTGTTGTTTTTTTTTNGCATCCAAGCCAAATGCCATTATTATTATGGCAGTGAAACAGATGAGTGCTGGGTAATTGCCTCTTCTCTAACTGTTGTTTTTTTTTTCAGCTGTGAGCAGGGGGAAGACACTCACTTAAAATTCATAACACCCCCATGATAAAAGAACTCCCAAAAGGCAACAGCTGTTTAGAGAAGTGAAAACACTGAATCTTCAGAAGCCACCCAGGCAGAGCATGTTTTTTTTTCTTCTTGAGTCTGTCACCTAGACTAACAATGAGTCTAAAAACACCACATGTAGCTGCCAGCAAATGCCAAGAACGCACCAGAAGCTGCACTTCACTATCACTAGCTGCACTAGTGAGAATTGGTGTGTGTGCACCAATTATCACTAACCACAACCGCAGCTCTGCAAATGTTGTAAAAGTTTTTGTGTTGTATTGTATTATTAAAAGTATGAAAATTATTTAATCTACGAGAGAGGAAAAGGAAAAGGAAAAGAAATATATAACTGAGGGATCCCACAAACTGCATTTGCATTTGTGGCCACAAGGCAGGGCACAGGAAGCTGAGCATGACTCCTCCAACCTGCACTTAATACTGGGTGAGAAGAGGGAAATCAGAGTAAAGATAATGACAGGGAAATAAGTGAATGAAAGCAAGAAGTGTGCCAAGGCCCCTGCAAGAAGGCAGAAAGCCCACAAGGAAAAATCTGAAAGCAATGGCTAGTGAGAACAGCAAGGACTGGGCTCCCTACCCCAGTGTCAGACTTAGCCTCGGGGAATTCATTCCACCAAGCAGGGTCACTCAGGGAGTACTGAAACCCATCACATAACAGATAATTGTTGCTGGGAAATACTGAAACACAGAATTACACTTTAGATTTTTAACTGCACTTTATAAAACCTCAGTTCTTAAGCTTCTTTGAGTCTTGATAAAGCACGTATCTTTCTTTCCCTTCATCTTCTCTAGAAATTCTTCTGGGATTTATTGAGTGGACTGTTTTAACCAAGGTACATCTCCAATAGGAAAAGCATGAAATACATGAATTTCACAGAGAGCATGGATACAAGTGATGTCATTGTCATATTTTGTCATATTTTGGAAAAGTCAACACAAAGAAGCAAGGTCCTTTTAGGAAACAAGCAGAGGATCAAATCTGGGATCTGAGGAAACCCCCAAAATACTAACCTGATAAAATCTAAGTATCACATTTAGGTTTATATTCACTTAACATGGATATGTCTGAAACAGGTACTATAATTCTACATAAATAAGATGCCCTCAATGAGTACCGATGATCTCAGCATGACCAAACCGAGTTTTCATTGTGATTGCAGGTACACCAGTGTCATCTTCACAGATCCATTAGCACAGAGGAACACAGATTGTTTATCCTCTATGCTAAGTTCTAGTTCAAGAAAGCAAGGTATTCAGGTAATGCTGAAAAAGCCATGTTACCAGGCACATTGCCAAGGGCAAACATGAGCCATCGTGAGTGGTGAAATTAGTGCAGACCCCAAGTACAGGATGCTGGGAGACCACAGCAATGTCTGTAACTGATTGTCACAGTATCTACATCCTCTGGACTACAGCTTCTGTGAAGTCAGAACTGGAGGCCTGGTGGGTAAAAGAGAGTTATCTTTCTGCAGATAGGTGAGGGTGAGAGAAGACAGGGATGTTCACTTTAGAGTTTCAGTGCATCAGATAATAGAAATTCTGTAAGGGCTAGTAAAGTCATAGAAAAAAATCAGGTTGGAAGGTACTTCAGGAGGTCATATAGTCCAACCTCTTGCTCAAAGCAGAGTTACTTTCAAAGCTAGATCATGTTGCTTAACATACTAACATCAGACAGGGAGAGACTGCTCAGTCTTTATACAGTGCAATAATAGAAATGGAAGATAATAGTAACTTATTCAGCTGAAATACACAATTGAATGTTATTTTTTTTTCTTCCATTTCAAGACTGGTTTGCAAAGTATGAAAGAAGTTCAGCTACGATATGTTGCATATCATCATCTACAGCATCATCCTCAGTTTTTACAACCTTTATTCTGTCAGTGTAGGTGACGAAAGAGGAAGATTAGGAACTAAGACTGGAGCTCAGAGCTCATTTTACTACCTGTAGTCCACTGCAGCTAGGAACAAGTCCTGTTTTGAACATAAATCCCTCAATTCTCCAAGCATTACAGTTTGAAATTCTACATGCCACCTCTCTCCAGTACTTGAAATCTTGTCTATAACACAGTGATGTTCTAGCTTACTCTTCACACACCACAGTATGACACTGAGTGTAATGAGGAAATGCAAAAGTCTGGTAATGTACAGAAAAGAAAACAGTTTTAACAGTGCCGATGGTTTATGGGCCGGTCCGGCCCGGTTCCCTGACTAGTGGGGCAGAGGGATTCCGCAGAATCCACGTCTCCGGGAAGGGAAACCCAGGAGACCCCACAATAATTAAAAACAGCGGCAACGATCTGGGGAGGAACAAACTAATTTACT
>PPHD01009437.1:0-13165 GCA_002909625.1 Bambusicola thoracicus
TGTATTATAGTGTGTTATCTTACATATTTAGTAAATTAGTTTGTTTCTCCTCAGATCGTTGCCGCTGTTTTTAATTATTCTGGGGTCCCCTAGGTTTCCCTTCCTGGAGGCACAGATTCTGCGGAATCTGTCCGCCCCACTAGTCACGGAACCAGGCCAGACCGGCCCATAAACCGTCAACAATCACAAAACCTAACATTTCAGAGTGCAATGCAAGGAGCCAAAAATTCATTATTTCTGTAATGATACAGTGCTTCTCAAACAACCATGGACCTGCACCACAGTTTACAGGTCTTTGCCAATTAGCATGATCATTATAGATCCCAGTGTGTGAAATTAATGTATCTTTAACACCTATATGATCATGAATTGATGAGTGGGGAGAATCATGCACTTATTCTGTTACTTTCAAAGCAATAATGGGTGATACAAAAGAAGTGGTGTTTCGAAGAGACAGAGAAATGTTTAGAGTTTTGACTTTGAAAATCCCAAGATCTACACAGGATAAAAACAGAAAAGAACACTAATGCAAGGAACAAAAATGCAAACAGGGGTTAAAACAAATCAGTGTAATCTACTTAGCAGCTATCCACAACTGATTCTAATTTAAATATTCGTAATTAATACTAATACATTGAAGCAATTCATCCTGTAGCTAAGAAAGACATGGATGACATGGAACTTCGCATCTGAAACAGTCACAGTGTGTTTGCTAGAAGGAAGCACTCCTGAACTTCAACACTATGGCCATTCAGTTTAAGCTGGAAATTCAAGACTCAGCAGCTCAAAGAAAACTACATCAGCACTGCTGTGTCTTTCTCTTTATAAAGATATACTTTCAATCAACTAGATTTAATTAATTACTGTACATCTTACAGACAATATACTTTGCAATTCTCAGTACTAAATAGATCAGAGAAGAAAGATTTATAAGGCAAGGCATCAGTGTTCATAAGTAGGATGGACTTTGTCATACATGACCCTGAAAGTAATGCCTCCTGTTTATTTCCATGGAAACTACAATAGATACTAAGATCACAGTGACACTATTTGATAAAGCAAATTCTCTATTACAAAATACTATTTTTCAACATAGTCACCACCATTAGCTATGTTTTTTTTTTTTTTTTTTGCCAGCAATTAACAAAATTCTGCATGTCATGCTCATAAAATCTGTACCAGTGAAGGTGACCCATTGTTACTGTCACCACCACTGAACGACACTACCCAGTCCCTTACACCATGCTCACATCCACCATTTGGTCTTCGTAAATGTTCAGCAAGAATCGGTGAATGTCAACAGGTGCTGTTTTTTCTACACGAAGAATTTCAGTGACACCCCTTCACTTGATACTTGCTTCTGTGTCAGAAACCGTTCTGTCAGATTGCCCCTCTGCTGCCATCTGTCAAATGGCAACAAAATGTAATGGAATATTGGCAGGAAGTTTCAGCCTCTAATGCCATGCTACCAGCATCTGTCTGCATTAATGCAGATTAATGCAATATATACTGCATTAATCTGAAATAAGGCATGTACTTATATTGTGCCAAATGGCACTGATCCCTATCTCCACCTACTGGAAAAAAAAAAAAAAAAAAAAAAAAAAAAAAAAAAAGCTTATATTTTTTTGGTTTGATTTTGTTGCCTTTGGAGTACTCCAGATAGCACTAAGATGCAGTACTTTAAAAATAAGCAGAGTATTTATGAATAACGTGTGAAGGGTTCATCATCTTTTGTACAAAATATTTATTTTGTGAAATAATGAAAAGCCCTGACCCAGTGCAATTTGCACCTAGTTTCTAGCCCATTAGACAAACAAAAATGAAAAGTTTATAAGAATTAATGAATCACTTCTCATGGGATTTACAAAGTTTGGGAAAAGATGCGTGTATCCCAGGATTTTTAAATGTATATCAATAGCATAAGGATGCTTATTCTGGTATCTCTGAGTATGCCACAGGCATACAGATAACTTTGAAACGATAAAATACTCCAAGTGGGTAGCCAGTCTGTTTTTTACTTCTGGGTTATCCCTTGGTGCTAATCCAAATGATTAACATCAAGAAGTTAATGCGGCACTTCCACATGCTATATAATGGTGCCAGATTAAAGGCATCAGGGTGATATAATTATTACAGTCATAAGAGAAAGATTTCAATTAAGGGTACCATAGCAGCATGCCACTAAAAACAGCACAGCAGCATACTAATTAAACTGCAAAAATCCACTGAAAGCAATGTGGCTTATGCTATCTGAGGTAATGGAACAGACGACAAAGCATAATATCTTAAAATCCAATAAAATAATGCCAAGAAAATTATGATACAGTATATCATCACAAAAAAGAATAAGTTCAAAGGTTATAGAGTTGTCTTCTAATGTTATGAACATATTTTGAATAATATAATGAAAACTTTGAGATATATTTTTACTCTTTATTGCAAAAAACAACACAAATGTCCTAATAACTCTTACAGTAATATTTTTCTTTTCTTAGCTAAAAGAAGAAAATAATTATCGATCATGCATTATAGAACCAAAACACCAAAGCAACTGTTAGACTGAATGAGATGCACACAGCTAAAGTAGAACAATGCCAACTTACTTAAGTCAATGGAAAAATCAGCTAAGTGAATTATATTGTCTTCAGTTTGTCAGTCTGGAAAATAATTTGTATTCTAGAAGTTATCGATCACTAAGAAAGCTTCATTAAGAAGAAATTGAAAATATGGTTTATAATTTATATCACAAACAGTTCAAACCTAGTGATATTATCTGAGTGATACAAGCTGAAGTTTTGACTAAATAACATACAAAATAATATGAGCATGTCATACATAATTTCAACATTTATGAGGTTCTTTCAACTTACTATTCAGAAAGGCAGAATATCTACAGTTCTTTCCATCATCAGTGGGAAATGAAAAAAATGTCTGTTTATCTAATAATCAAACTGTTGATAGTTCTTTCCAGGACCAAAGACAAGACAATGGTAAGCAAACATACTGAAAAATCCTAAAGAATACTAACAGTCCAGACAGGAAACTCTTTAAAGTTAATTAGAGAAGCTCTCAGGTGATTTTAACATAAAAGCTAGCTGAAAGCTATGGGTTCTAAAAGTACTTCCTACAAGTATGGAATAATTTTTAAAGTTGAAACAACTGATTTATTTAAGATGGAAAGTATAAAAGCAACAGAGTATCTTTAACCAAATGCTATTTATTAAAATTATTGTGTCGTTATTAATAGCTAAAAAATACAAGGGCTGCTAAGTAATGCCTCCTATTTTATTATGTCGGCCCACTCTCATGTTTTTTTTAACTGTTGACATCCTTGATGTCAGAGGCAGATGCTGGTGGTATGTCAGTAGATGTTGAACCTTTTTGCCAAAATTACATTACATTTTGTTGCTGTATGACAGATAGCAAGTACCATGCTCAGCAGCATCCTGCAGTGGGGCTGTTGGAACCAGCTGGAATTGGCTGTGTCTAACATGGGGCAATCCTGGCCTCTCCTTACAGAAGCTGCCCTGCAGCCCTCCTGCTACCAAGGCCTGTCCATGTAAACCCAGTACAGGTTCTTAGCTGAAATCAAGTAAAATCTTAAGAAATAGAATTAAAATGTTTTTTTATAGTCCTACTCCCCAAGTGATTGCTTTGTTGATAGCAGAAGGCCCACCATGTTGGAGAAATATTGTTAGACTGCTGTTAGCACTACCTTTTAATTAACTGATGTTACAAACCTGAAAGAGAGAAATAAGTGACTTCTGAAATGTTAGCTAGATGATTATTATCACAAATATCACTGTTTCATATAAATATCTTCTTCAGCTGTACATGTTAGAAGTATGCAAATAGTAGTGTGAGCCATACCAAAATGTTTAAAGAGTATATATACTTGGCATTGTAAAAACAAAATATCACTGTAACAGTTTTTAGTATTGTCATATCTACAGAATGGTTACCTTTAAAAAAGAAGTGTCTGTTAAATCAAAGAATGAGATTACATATCATCTCCTCAGATGACATGAGTTTGTGCCTTGATTGGAGCGCTGTGTCTGTAATGAGGACACTTCAAATACTTCTACTTTGATTCCCGAATCATGTGCATGCACAGAAATAACAAAATTTACAGAAAATTTACAGGAATTTCTTAAGAAATGATAGAAGGAAGCTGAGAGTAGTATCTCAGGAACCTTTGGGTCAGGTGATTTTCAACAGTACTTTCAATAATTACCTCCAGTCATTGCCTTCAATCATTACAATCAATCACTCCAAATTCAAAGACAATCCTTGCACCATGTGAGACTAGGGATGTCTCCACTCTCTTCTCTCTCAAAGCAATGATAATGAAAAAGGAGTTACAGGTAGAAAGTACTACCATCCTTTCTCTTTCTGTCTTCTTAGTACTCTTTTATTTCTTAGCCTAATGCCCAAATCTTCCCCTTAAACTTTGTTCTCTTATATCCAGTCTCTGTTATTACATCTACCCTCATCTTTGCCACTGACTTAACCTCCCACTACTCTCTGCAAATGTTCCTATGTGAAGGTTATTTTATATTTTAAAATACTCTGAAGTTTCCTGTATTCTCTCTGAATTTGGATAACTTATTTTGTTTATAAAACAAAATCCAGAACAAAAATTAAACATATTCTGAATAATCAGTTCTGAAAAAAAAGCAGCACCTCTTCATCACAAGCAGAGGATTTATTAAAGATTTTCAAGCCTTTCTCTACAGTTTACAGTGACACTTCAGACAAATCATTTCTATTTTTCTGAGTTCCAGCAAGTGTCCATTCAATTGCTCCTTGACCTCCATGACAGTAGTTGTAACATGGGACTTAGAGCTGGTCTGGTATAAATCAAGACGAAGAAAAGAACTGATAAGGATTGGAAGGCTTATTTTGCTTCCTTCCTGGAATAAAAAAAAAGGGCAAGGCAGTATGGAAAGATGGTGACATGGAAAGAATCAAGTGAGAACAGCCAGAATACAGAGACAACATACAAAATAAATCCTACAGAAACTGGGAGATCTAGAACAGACATTGTGCATGCTGTTCCATTTTTTTAATGAATGTGGTACTTAATATCAAATAAATAAATAATGGCAATGGTGAAGGGAAAAATACAATAACAGAGCTTCCCATGCATATGTATGTGAAACTGCTTTTATCCTTCAAGTAAGTTATGGAAGGTGGCCTCCTTTTCCCACAACCATACCTGTTAACAAGCCTTGATATTTAAAACTTATGGCAAATTAAAGCTGCTTGAGTTGAAATTCCTGTAATGTTTATTTATTTCATTGAGCTCCTATTATAAGAAATTCTTCTTTTGGGTGGGATATATTTCCTTTTTCATTTTCCATTTAGTGGTGCCTGCTATTTTTATTGCAACTTCAAAAACAGTTGAGCCTTTTTATAAACCTAATATGAATGACTTAATAAAAAAGAAAGTGAATTTAATGCTTGAGAAACACTTTGGATTAACAGGTAGATTAAATGTAGTTTTCAAACAATCAACAAAGTAGCTACAATTCAGATAATATCTCCATGGTTTCCCTATGCTACTTTATTCTCAAATCTCAACTCTGTATACAGGGGCTTACATTCAGGGATGAGAGGGCAGTGAATTGCCAAGGCACATTAAATTCTTGACATCTCTGATAGAATTGCAAACAAAGGTACAGTTCTTTCAGTAAGACTGTTGTTCAGCATTAAACATTTTTCATGAAGAATTTTATATTGCATTCGTGCCGTTTAAAAAGACTTAAAGTCTCTCAAAACAACAAACTCTCTACAGATGGTATATAATTAAAAATACTTCCATGACTCGATCTGTAGAAAAATGAAAATCCTATATTTTACCTTATACTGTACATCACAGATCTCCTGAATTAAGCCCTCACTGATTACAGAAGGAAGAAGAAAAAGTTAATATTTTGATTCATAGCTAGTAATGATTGGGATTATTGTCTTTCCCTTTCCAAGGTATAAACTGATTATTAGGAGGGAAACAGTTTTCCCATACATACGATGCTTTAGTTCATTTGTGTCTAAGTAATTTCTAACAGATGGCTACTGATACATTAGATAAGATGGACCAAAAAATACCTAACATTTATAGCAAACCTTATGTTTTTGTTCAAGTAAACTAAAGAAAATTAGAATTGAATCTCTCCCATTATAATTTTAAAAATATACATGTCTTAAAAGAATTGTATGAACAGCAAAGGTAATTTTGTAAAGTGTCCCTCAAAAGTTTTATTTTATGGTTAAAACTAACAAATATTTCAGATATTTACAGAGAAATACATAGGATCTCTACCTTAAAACTATTTCCTTTAGAAATGAACAGAATAATGTAATAGCTACATCTGAAAATAAAGTAATATTTAACAAGAAAAAAATGCACTGTTTCAATGACTTAGTGAGAAAAGCTACAATTATGTATCCTTCATAAATGATATCATAATTATAGTGCTTTATCTGATTCATAGAAAATGATTCAGCTTGAGACAAAGGAATAAACAATAATGAAACTCAACAATCTAAAGTTAAATGACTAAGATACTCCATAGCAGTTATATCTGCACAATAGATGTTTCTTTTCAAAAGAGTGAAGAAAATACTCTGGGACTAGAAGGTTTAGGGAAGTGGTAATGAGATACAGAGCCTTTCACCTCTAGGTCATTGAGTTCAATTGCATTTCAGGTTGCTACTGACTGAAATTTGCTTCAGCTGATGGCTATTCAATAGTCTATTGTGAAATGAGTTGGAGGTCTCAATCCCATCCCTAGTACAAAAGTAACCACTAAACATTTAAGTAGTCAGAACAATAACCCCTGCAGTTTGTACACATGACTCTTTTACTCCATGTATTCCAAAAAATGTGAAAGGCCCCAAAATTTGGTGCAGTACAGGAGTTGCTCTACTGAAACTTCAATTCTAAAACAATTTCACACAGAGAAAATCGCGTTTGTAATTAAGCATGAAAGTAAACAAAGCAAGAACGATTGTCTTGTATTACAATTTCATTGGAAGTCTGATGATCTTATGTTTCTCTGTAGAACCCTTTTTCTGAATGTTTTGGAATTTTGCACTGTTCAAATTGCAGTGTGCAGAGCTATACCCAACATGAGCAAAGAAGGGATGGGAGATCGTGCAGCTCTGCAGTAATAGCTGTATCAAATGCCCATGCGGACTAAGATTAAGATAAGATCTGCTGCAGAACTCTCACTATATTTCCTCCAAAATTTCACATCATAAATTCTCCATTATAGATATTTTCAGGGGTACACTGAAAATTTAGAGAGTTGTGATGGAAAAAGTTGAGTTAGGGGAACATAAGAAAGAGTGGAAGGACAAGAAACCTTCAAGAAATACAGTGTAAAAGCTGTCATGGCTAGGCTGGAGGTAAAATAATTCATTTAGATGGTCATGGCAATGTGACTTCTGTGAGTCACTTCAATCTATTAAAATGGGTTTTCACTGATTTGAAGTTGTACTGTCTTGATTACTTTACTCTTAAATAGGTCTTTTTGTTCGTATATGACATTTAGACTCTTCGTCAGGACTATTTCAGATGTCTGTTATAAATTGTGAAGGAATCCCAAACAATGAATATTTTTAATATCATTTTTAAAGTTAATTTACAGTGATCTCATGAGAAGAAACAGCCTGAGTATAAGAGTCAAATGACACAACGAAGTAGTCAAGTAATACAGTCTGATCACAATATAAATATAAGTATTAATTGAGTGTCTTCAGGAGAATAGAAGGAAAAAATAAGCGTACAATCATTTTCCCCATGGTTATTCACAAGGGTAGAGATGAACAAACTTAAAACGATCAAATGAAGAAGACTCCATTCTGGGAAGAGAACACTCAAGACCCCATGGCTGTGATGGGTTAAATTTTAATAAAAGAAGTTGTAAGATGTGGTTCCCTAAACATTTCCCAAGGTATGGCATGAGGGCTACTGATGAAGACTAAGTTAATAGATGTTACCTGAAGAATCAGAAGAGCTAATAATGATCTTTACTATTGCTTATGTCCATTATAGTGTATTTTGGCTTTGAAAGCTTCTGGGAGGAAAAAAAAAAAAAAGTTATAATTATTATTATTTAGTACTATTATTTTTTTCAGGTTATGGAGATTATAACCCAATAATGGATTAACATACTGATCCTTCACAAGCTTCAAGCATTATTTAAATATGGATTTCTGTTATATAACTTTGGCCTCTACAACATCTGAGATGTCTCGAACTTCAGTGTAGACAAATATCAAACATAAGGATTCTATTTTTCTAATCAACTGTATAGGGCATTTAAGTTGGTATATTTGCTTGGAATAATATTGCATGCTTAAACTTCTTCCATACTGCTCCTGAACTGCTGCATATTAATTTGAATCACAGATTACTTCTAGAGGAAACTAAAAATCTGCTCCAAATCTGCTTCACAGAATAGAACACCATCAAATAGGCTTTACCCCCACTAAGTTTGAAGGCAAGTAGTAATTACTCCAGATGCTAATATTGAGACTAATACTGTTTTATCTCTTTATTATATTTAACCTGGATGATGGTACAGAATGCACCATCTGCAAATTTACAGATGATTAAAAAAAAAAAACCAACAAAAAACAGAGATGAGTGGCTGATACCTCACAACTTTATTCTATCATTCAAGGGGACCTGCCTAAGGTGGATAACTGGAATCAAAGAAGTCTAATGAAGTTCAATAACAGAAAATGCAAAGTCTTAAATCTGTGGAGGAATAACCACTCATTAAAAAACTTATTAGAAGCTACACTTTGAATATCTACTACAATAAAACTTTTTTGTCAAAAACATAAGATTTTTGTTCATGAAATAAAAGTCAATGAAGTTTTATTAAATGTAAGTCCATAGACACAAATTTTGTTTCTAGAAGACTGCTAGAAATTGCTAAGAAATGATACTGGGCAAAACACAATTACATCCTTAGCTGATTATTTGCTACAGTCCAGTGCTCAAAGGCAAGACACTGTTCCGGATAGAACTGTCGTTCCACCTTGTACAGCTGTTCTTCCACACTCAAGTCCATCAAAAATTGAATCCATCAATGCAGCCATCAGTATATTTGCATATTAATATGATAAACATCTGTATGAATTTTATAACTAAAAATTTTAACAAAATGTCCATTACTATATCCTTTGATGTGCTGTGGATTTCACAGTTTCTGTAATGGTTTTGTTCATTGCTGAGATGATAAAATCATTATCTCAGCAGTATCCGTTAGATAACCCCAGCTGTAACAGTGAGTTACAGGAGATACGGCAGTATTCAGTTGATGCATACGGTAAAGTAATTTTTTAGAGAAGATATACTCAACAACATGGTTTCAACAGAAGAGGAATTAATGTTTGCAGACATTACAATAGGAAAACAGAAATTAAACTAGTGTACGTCACTGAAGTAGTTGCAAGACTTACCCTCGCTTCCCTACCTTAACATGAACAGATTTTTAACTTCTTTAAGGAAAACCTACAGCTAATCAAGAATCAAGTAAAAAATATTGATAATATTAAAAGTGAAAATTTGCTTACGTGCTATTTCAACCTTCAGAACTGTAGTAAAATTAGAAAACAAACATTTTTATTTTGGATAATCCTATTCTAGATGCATTTAACATCAGCATTCATGCTAAATATGAAATTCCTTTAGCAAAAATAAATATTACAAGATCATTGCAATGTATTAACAGCTGCAGTAGAATGAGAAAAAAGGTCCTTGCTGAGCTGCCAAGCTGCATTTCCACAAGGCTGCAGAAAGACAATTTACTTTCATATATAACCGACAATCTTAAAGACAGAAAACTCAAAATCCTTGACATTTTCCTAATTGGATCAGAATTTAGTCTTAAAAATATACATGTGCAGGCCTCAGTCAAAGAACAATAAACATCAAGATGCATGATTTCATTCAGGCAGTTTCTTTCTAAAGAAGGAGCCTCTATTCCATGTTATTGCCATTCCAGCTGATTAACTCTTACATGTCTATTCCATTTGCTCTAATTTAAATTTCATTAAATCTAGTTCTCACTGAGTTCAAAGGAACTTTTATTTTTAAAGACTTATACCATGAAACTGATTTGTTCTTATCAATATCATGGTTTGCAGGGTCTGATAATGTTTTTCATAAAAACCAACCAACCAACCAACAAAAAAACAAACAAAAAACCTACATTCTTGAACATTATTTTCAGAGAATCTTAAACATTCGAAAGATAAATGATTTATTATACTACTTCCAACCCCTCCTGTTTTCAGGGCATTTCCTTGAGCATACTGTGGTACACCTACAATGCCACCCTTGTGATTTTACAGTCTATGCTTCATAACTACTAACAAACCAAAAAGAGAGATCTATAAAACAAGTCATTTTCTAAACTTGAAGACCTGTATTCAGGAAGACCATCATGGTGCCCCAGATGGAGCTGAACACCTCCTGTGGCTGTAATGAGCAGTTTAGATTATATAACATCTAGTAGCACCATCAGACCTCAATCTGTATTTCCACACTTATCTTAGTAAACTAAACTTTGCTAGGAGGCATTCCCAGACACAGTTGCCAAAAGGCACTGTTTAACCTGCATCTGTAATGTTTTTTAAAAAAAATAAAATAATAAAATAAATAATAAAAAAATCAACTAGGTGGAAACTGCCTGTAAGGAATTAATCCCATGCTCATATCTACTTCCAAATTACTGTCTGGAAATTTGTTTGCCAGGGTGCTAGCTGGCAAATGGGAAAATCTAGAGTGGTGAACTAGGAATTTTTACCAAACAAACCTTTGATTTTAAATAAAGTGTTTGTGTTATTTAATTAGGCCTTTTCCATTGAAATATCCCTTTCTCCAGCCCCTTTTCTCTGAAAACAAATAAACAGAAAAATTGAACAAACAAACAAAATGGCATAAAAAAACCACATTTTCCTTTTCTGAAAGATCGCTAAGAAGAAGGTATAAGCTTGAATGTGCAAAGATTAACCTTTATGCCCCTGTTAATAACTTGAATCAATTTCAGTCTACATAAAGGAGCAATCATTCTTGCACACTAATTACTATTGAATGCTGTCTTCGTGTTATTGCTGACAAATCATTAGTCTTTTTTTTTTTCTGTTGAGAAAGGTTGTGTCTAGTAAGATGATTTTTTATCTCTGATTAAAAAAACTAAGCTTTTTCATGAATTCATTCCCCAGAATATTTTAAAGAAGTTCAAACACAAGATCAGAATATTTGAGAAGTGATTTAAACTTTCTGAATTGAAAAAGTCTTTATTAATATTAATATCTGCAATACTGAATCTAAATGTTAACCTAGACAATACATATTCAGTGCTCTAGATAATTATGGTGTTTTTCCTCAAAGCAATAATAGAAACTAAAATTGACAGCTAGGGACTAATGAGAGTTAATACTGAGGAAAGGGAAACTGAGATAAAGACAAAACTGCAGGTAAAAGTTATACATTCTATATGACAACTAAGGTTAAGAGAGAAATTACATGAAGAAATTCAAAGCTTATATGACCCAAAACTACAAGAAGATACAAGTGAAGAATTTCACAGACTAAAAATAAATAATTGTTGAGAACAAAGAACCCAAACTATGTCATTATTAACTGAACAAAATTCCTATTAATAATTAATATAGGAAGTTTTGTAAGAACAAGGACCACAGAATTTGGCTGTACAAAAAAGAAAGAAGAAAATTGCAAATGTGTGAATTGCTATAGAGAGACCTCAGCTTTCTTGTATTTATTATTGAGAACACTTTTCTTTAATGGTCAGTATTTCTATACGTGCTCTGAAATCTCAAACACTAAATTTGCCGCCTTAACTTTGTTGTGTAGATTATGGCTATAGATTCAAGTGCAAGTTTATCTAAGGAAGTGTATTTGCATCATCTTGCTCCTTGCTCACTTTTTTCCAGAATGGTCTACAGATCTATCTATTCACATTTTTGCACATAATTGGAACTAAGAAATGCAGTCATGTTCATTATGGGTATCAGCCTTTTTTATATCACACACAGCCACAGATACTTCATTAGGGTTAAACACATTTATTCACACATCTGTGTTGTCACAATGGCTGGTCAACATCTGTGAAGCCATTGAGTCTCTTTGCTTGTTGTGTTCAGAAATACAAACCGAGTACTTGAAGCGTCTAGCCAAGCAGTGCTCATGTGAAGTAGAAAACAGAAGAGGGTGAATGTATCTTGTTCAGTAGATCTGCAACTCAAATCTCTTCTGTTAAAGAAAGAAGAAGAAAAGGTGTCTTATTTGTATTTTTTAAGACTCCAATCTCTAGAAAATTTAGCTAGTATTTTGAGAATTCAGAATGATGGGTAGAGGGACATATGCAAAAGCTTCCCAGAAGGATAGAGATAATTAAGTAATGAAATGATAGGGAGAATATGAGAGGAGGTGTTTCACAGAATCATAGTACCATAGAATCACTAAGGTTGGAAAAGACCCACAGGATCACCCAGTCCAACCATTCACACATCACCACTAGTTCACACTAAACCATGTCCCTCAACACAACATCCAAATGTGTTTGAGATTATTGGGAGAAAACAGTAAAGGAAAGACATCCTCTTTTTCTTTGTTTTACATGACTGCAACTGCAATAAAACAATTTTTTTCAGATTTGAGGGTGAAGATGATGTTAGCAAGCATAGCCTTTCTATACTAACACTATGTAAAAGTATATAAAGGAGACAAAGGTCTACTCTTTTTAATTATTTCAGGAGGAGGCTTTGAGGTTGAATTCACTGTAATATAAGTGTACTTACTGTTTGTTCTGATGAGGAATGAGCAAGTACAAACATTAAAATTATTGGACCATTGCTAAAGGAAGGCAAAGATTGCATTAATGCTATCTGCAGTTCAGTATTTCCTGTGTTCCGAAGTCTGATTTTGGAATGCTGCATTTGTTAGTTTTCAGCTGTTTTTATTTTAATGAATAGAGTAAACTGGAAAAACATGAAATGCCATTTTGCATCCTTCCTCATTAACCAGTTTTTTTTTAACAATTGAAATCACTTTAGATCTATTTGGTGAGTAAAGTACAAGTAGTTAAGATTAATACATCTCTCTCTCTTTTTTTTTTTT
>PPHD01009438.1:3212-20661 GCA_002909625.1 Bambusicola thoracicus
TTTGGCCATTTCACAGTAAGAAGGACTTCACTGCTACAGAATAGGACTTCACTGCTACAGAATAAGAATTCTGTAAAAAACTTTTATTGACAGTAAGAGTAGCCGGGCTTCATAGCACAGACCCATCTTCAAGGAACAAAGCTTTTGACAGTGTTTGAGAGTTGTTATCTCATTTGAGAGCAAGACTCTTTCAGATAGCTTTCTGAAAGGAGAACCTTCTGAAAGAAACCAAGGTGCCACAACTGTGAAGTCAGGCTATCAAAGCCTGTACCTTTGCAACAAGTTTTTCATCACTTCCATAAATGAGATTCATATCCATCATATTTAATGGCTGGATACATTGTTCTTGGTGCAAATGACTGTGTTAACTACAATACATGTGGAAATGAGGCCCCAGAATGTATATACATACATACACACACATATGCATATACAAGGGCTGTTCTGAAAGTAATGCCAGCTATTTTATTATGCTGGCCCACAACATCAGAGGTGGTTGTTGGTGGTATGGCAGTAGAGGTTGAACCTTCCCACCAATATTCTGTTAGATATTGTTGCTGTGCGACAGATGGCAGCAGAAGCGCAGTCTGACAGAATGGTGTCTGAATTGGAAGTGCGGATGAAGCAAAGATGTGTCATTGAATTCCTCCACGCAGAAGAAATTGCACCCATTGACATCTGTTGACACTTGCTGAATGTTTATGGAGACCAAACAGTGGATGTGAGCACAGTGAAGCAGTGGGTGGTGTGTTTCAGCAGTGGTGACAATGACATGAAAGACAAGCCACATTCTGGATGGCCATGCAGATTGTTATAAGCGCGGCATGTTGGCTCTTGATTATCTCTGGTGAAAATGCGTAGCTAATGGTGCTGACTGTTGAAAAACAGTGTTTTGTAGCTGAGAATTTGCTCTATGAAATAGTGTTATTGTGCTCTTTGTTCTAGTTTCAGTGGAAATAAAAAGGAGGCATTATTTTCAGAATGATCTACATACATACTTGCTTTAAGCACTTCCTTGCAGAATTGCACTTACCAGATATATTTGTGCCCACCAATAAGCAAACAGAACCACTGCTTTCAGATATCTCTGGCTATGTTTTTCAAATCACAACTGGCAGTGAGGCCACAAACAGCTGAAGAGCTGCTTTAAATTAACCTCTGTGCAAGACAAGAGTCTTTCCTATTATATGAAGATGCACTGATTCAGCAAAAATTGAACCCTAAACACTTCATAAACTTCTTCGGGGAGGAACTGCAAGAAATGCCAGCAAAATCATCTGTGAGTCATTAAGAAGAGAGAGGCCTCTATGGAGGCTGGTCTTCCATGTCCCAAATCACAGAGAAGGCAGTGATAGAAAAGAATGATCTTGAACATGGTACTTGACACAGAGTCCATACTGTTATAGTAGTTACAAGACAGTACCATTGTCTTTTCTGATGTAGCCTAGATTTTCTTAATCAAAGACACTCTTCTAATAGCTCTTTTATCCACTACAGTATGACTGTCTTTAAAGAACTTATGTTAGAAAAGAAGGATTGCATTTATATTCCTTCTTTGTGGCTGCCAGAGCCCTCAAGTACTTTATAGTGCATTGCCAGTTTTGTTGTGGCTTAGGTGGAGAATTCCTTACGTTTGCAAGCTTTTGTTCCCTATAAGAACATAAACTCATGCTTATCTTGCCAAAAATTGTACAACTCTGCTCATGATGCAGAATTGGTTTAGTGGCCCAGATCTTGAATTCAATGAGCAAGATGTTCAGAGACACAACTTTCTGAATAAAACATAATTTCTTGGAGGAAATCCAATTCTGCGTGTACATATAGCTCTGCTACTCCCAGTGAGAATTCACACACCCTTGATTCACCCTTGCCCCAGGTATCTCAGACATTTCATGTAAAACTGCCACTTCCATAGATAACAAGACGGAGAAAGATCATTTTTGTTTTTATTCTCAAAGAAAAAGGCAGAGATTAGTCTCGGCAGAGAAGTATACTTGACTGTCAGGAACCAGATGGATTAAAGTGAACATTGGCAGGCAGAACATCCCAATGAGTCTCTGCCCATGAGCTGGGGGTTATGTGAACTTAATTGCTTGAGGACACATACTTTGGTTGCTGATTTCATGTCACACCCAAGCGGTGTAAATCTAAACCTTGCTTGTTGCTGAAATATGAGAAATATCTGCAGGCGTTTTACTCAAATGCAGCTCTGCTACAGGGGTGTGTGTGTGTATGGAAGAAATATAATCAGAGTCTATTGGCTAACCAGGAAAGTAAGCGTAGCATGTCAGTGCTGGCTGGGGGGTAAAGGGGGAATATCAGGCAGCAGCTCTGGGAAAGAGAGAGACTGCAGAGGGCAATAAACAGAATAAGAAATTAAGGAGCAGTTAAAGGGCAAATGGGGGATGGGAGTTCAGGGCAGCAGTGGGAGGAAGGAAAATGGGGATGTCAGATGTGGCTGGGACCAGAGATCACTTTGCTCTTCCTTCCCAGATGTGTTCTGGGTCACGGAGCCTGGTCATGGGTCAACAGGGTCCTCATCCTGTCTCCAGATTTAGTCAGAAACTGTGGCTAGGTGGAAACAAAGAGACAGTGATCATATGGATTTAATCCTTAGACAAGAAAGGCCATTTAAGAATAAGGCATGGACTACCTCAAGTGTGAGCGCTGCTGACCTGGGCAGCATGTCATGAACTGAGGAAGGCCTTAGAGGTACAAGGATCAGAACAAGCATGGAAGTAAACAATGCAGAATTTCATTTCAGTAATGTCCCATAGGTGATCTGTTTGAATGACAGCTCCGTAACCCAGAAAAAACCTCAAAATCACTGTTATTTTTAGCATCCTCCACACCAGATGATGTGCAAAAGAATGAGCCTGTTGTATGCTGGTGTGTCACCACAGAGTTCAACTCTTAAGAAAGATGAAGGGAGCAAAGGAGGAAGAGAAAGAGAGAGAGAACTAACTGGAAAAAAAAAAAATGAATTGCAGGAACTTGCAAGGAAGGAAAGACAAAGGAGAGACACCACTGGTCTGTGTACTCCTTTTCATGTCTAATATTTAGCCTGTGAACAGTGTTAATACTGGGACAGATCCCACAAAATTTTCTATATTTGTGCCAGGGTAGCAGCTGTCTGATAGCACTGGCAGATGAGATGTGATTGCTTTTAGTCGGAAATTCCAGTCAGGCTGCCATATATCTAAAAGTCTCAGGTATGTCCCTAAGAAACTACTTTGTGCTATATACCCAGATGGATCTGGGAAGCTTTGGACCTGCTTTGTATCTGCTTCACAGGCAACTGTGCAACTGTGCTGTTTTGGTGTCTTGAAGTCATTAAACGTATTATGAACAGACTAATAGCATAAAATGTGTGTAGTAAGTAGATATAACACTTCCTGTGTGCACCACATTCTTGCAGCCTTATGTCTGCAAGCTCACTGCAGCAGCATGCTATAGGCACCAGAAGGAGCCCTGTCTGCTCTTGCCAATATGGACACACATGCCATGTGCTGCACATGAATTATGGACAAGGGCAAAATTTTAAAAGCTGAGGAAAAGGAGAGCTCAAATGGGGAAAATCACACTTTTTGATTAGGATTGTGAGAAAGGCACTCTGTCAGTACAGCTAATTGCTGACATCAGTGATAGTATCAGTGACAACCACCACATTCTGAATCAAAGGAGCAAAGATACTGCAACGTGTGAAGCGACCCTTGCAAATGCTAAGCAAGATACTTGCTATAGTATGGACAGTATTGGGGCAGGTTGAGGAAGAATGGGTTTGTTCCTCCAGATTGTCACTTTTCTGCTTTCAGACATAAGTTTCCTTTACTTTATGCAACCAAAGTTGTCTAGACAGCTATGGAGAGAGACAGGAATCTGGGAGGAGGGATTATTTTTCAACATAGTGACTATGGTATTTCCAGAGTTCCCTTGTATGTTCATCATCTACCAGTCTGAGACTATCCAGAGCACTAAAACTCTTTACACATAAGAGATTTTTAGGTGCTATCAAGCTATGAAACCCCTTCCTGAAATTTCCTGACAGTTATCTTGCAATATTTGATATTATCTTGTTATTTGTAGTACATAGATAATAGAAGCTTAGCACTGGATTTCAAAGTTAAGCCTGTAAGCTGTCCTGCGGTTTCCTTCTAAAAAGACATTTGGAAAATAAGACTTATGTGGAAAAGCTGAGAGAACTGAGTTTGTTTAGTCTGGAAATGAGGAGCTGAAAAGGCAAATGATAACAGGTTTCAGGTATGCCAAAACAAGTACAGAGAAGACAGTGAATGATTGGATTCTAGGATCGTGGGGGATAGGACAAGCAGAAACTGGCATATTTTGCAGCAAGAGAGATTTAGATCAGTCATTAACTGAACACTGGTATAGTTTCTTAGAGAGACTGTGGAATTCCTTTAATCATATAACGTATATTCTTTCAAATGTACAGATATCAGCGTGGTGTTAGCTATGTTTCAAACTGCCACTGAACACATGGATGGGCTGAATATCTGACCCCTTCCGTTGCCTTCAGCCACGTATTTCTGTGATGTTGCCTTAGGAAAAGGAATAACATCATTTTTCTCCCCTTCCTTTATTTAGCAGCCTGATTTCTTTGCGGAGATTAGAGGGGGAACTTTTCTGAGTACTGTAGAGAGCTAACTGTGCTGGTAACCCACCAAAGAAGGGAAAGGTGGTGGGAGAAGAGCAAGAGAGACAGAATACTTTCAAAATCTTCCACCAGACAAGTGTAGCTAATGAAATTGGGTTACCAGGAACATCCCCTGAAATCTGCCAGTGCTGCAAGAGGCTTGTTTCTAAATACACTGCTGGTACCCTGCAGTCATCAAGGCCTGATCATTTGCAGAGGCTGAGTGCTGAAAGGGTGGAGGTTTTGGAGACCATAATTCTCAAAGCAGTCAAGACTGTGATCAGTGAGAATGCTACCTGCACTGTTGTCCATGACATGTGGCAGTATTTAAGCTTGCTATGGGTATGCCAAGGAGTAGGGTGCTGTTGGTTTGCAAGTCCCACAGAGCCTATATTGGCAACAGCTTCCCCTGCCACTACCACACATTGAGGGAGCTGGGTGTAGCCACCCAAATGGGGAAAAGTAAGCTCTTCAGGAGGAGGAGGACCACCCTCTCCCTGATATCCTAGAATGCTGGCCAAAGCTCCCAACAAGCTGTTCTACTGGCAGAAGAAAGAAAGACCGCTCCTGCTCTCACTATGCAGCAGTAGCTGTCCCACAGTCTTCACCTGTCTCTTGGCTGCCCAGGCAGAGTCCCGTTTCTTTACTTTCCCTACTTTCTGAGATCCTGCAGGGTCTTTGTAAAACAGCCCCACATTTTCTTTTTGTGAATGCTCAAGATCCCAACTGGGCAGAAGTTCTTAGTATTGCCTTGTTGTAGACAGTACTGAAGCTGTGCTGTTACAATAATGAGTTACAGAGGTATATGACTGACATGCACTGGTGAAGAAAAAGTGACTCAAAACTCACGCAAACTTACAGTAAAGAAATCTTGGTGTAAGGTTCTTAATACTCTTGTTTTTCTCTGTGCTGATGGTGGCTCTGTATTTCCCAACAGTATAAAGAAGTGGAAATTCCAAAATCCTCATGGAAAAGTTTTGCTTGTGGTCTATGACCAAGCCATAGACATAAAGTACTGGAAACATTGTGAGAACATTTTTACCCGTCAGCTTGGCAAAGGGAAGCAGTATTTATTTATATATTTATGGCTTAAACTAGCTCAAGCATTTCACTGGTAAGCACCAGGACTTCCCAGACATTTATTTATAGTATTTTTCTCTATTTCATAAATAAGAGAGTTTCTATTTGTGATTGCCAACACACCCTTCTACAGTATGTACTGGTTCAGAATTCTCTTAACAAATGACTAAATAAATCAGCCTCTGAATTTCTGAAGTAGCTTCACTTCCTACTCTTGCTGTTTTTTTTTTTTGTTTGTTTGTTTGTTTTTGTTTTTTAATTTTTATTGTTCTGATCAGTGGAATTTTGTCTCAAGAGTAAAGTGCATTCAGCTATATTCATACTTGCGAAACATCAGATGGGGTTAAAAATAACAAGTGTTTCATATTTGATAAAGGGTGAAAGCTTTTTCAGTTTCTTTAGTCTGAAAAAGACTATCTAGGATTATTGTTATATCCCAGAAAAAAAAAAAAAGGAAAAAAATATTTAAAATATTCCTTTCTGCTGAATTTGAGCCCAAGACATATTATATCCGAGCTTTGCACTCACTACAGTGTCATACAGAGAAGAAGAGCAAAAAAATACCATTAATGCAAAAGAGAGTTTGAACTGATATTTACTATTCAATATCATGGCTGTAAGCCCTGAGTCTGTGGATCCATTTCCTTGTTCTTATATGTTATCCACCATTTTACAGTCATCTTCTTGAGAATGGGAATTCTTCCTTTCCCTTTAAAAGGTAATTAGGAGAATTTAAATTTCATTAGCTGAGAAACACAACAAAATGTGCAGTTTTTAGAAGACATTTATGGACATGTTTTCTTTTCAGACAATCATTCCAAATTCATCTTTACATACATTACAAAGAAAGGAGTCTCTCATTTAAGGTGATAGTGGTTCATATGCTACATGTGAGACTTCAAATGTTTTGGATTGCCTCTCACACTTCCTGTTTGTTCATCATCAGTGTTTGCTTGCTTCTATTTAGTAGTAGGGTTGGAGTCTCAGCAGTAATTACACTTATTATCAAAGCCTTACAAGTATCCCACATGCTTTGATCCATTGAGCTTTTGTCATGGCCTTCTGAATTTACATCATTAATAATTGTTCCCATGGCACTGAATGGCCCAGTCACTTCCCCACCAATAAGTACAATAGGGAGGAAAGAAAGATTTGCAGGCAGCAAAATAGGTTTGAGGAATGAAATATATTTGACAATAGCTCTTGATTGTGTCAAGACTGAAAACAAGAGCATGGTCCTCTGAGTGGACTTCTGAGTGGAGTAACACCTGGAATATGCTGCTTACCTCCTTTCACCTTTGCTCTGCTGAGCCTTTCAGGAGAATTTTGGATCTTTACTTGTAATGCCACAGTGACCACCTCTCATAAAGCCAGGTAGGCAACACACTGTCAGGTATTCAGAGGTTCAGTCTATTAAGAACTACCTTGTGCAATGGCAGGAGTAAGTCTTTGCTCTTTTAATCTCACCTCACTGCTGAAATTATCCATGCCATGCAACAGTTCTGAATAGATCTCTCCTCAGTGCTTGAATTCTGCCATCTTTTTGTATTGGGTAGAAGCTGGTATGGAGCTCATCAGCATGTTGTAAACAACCTCACTGTAATACTAGCTCAATCAGCTACTCCACATTTTGAAATGCAGTCAGAGAGCTCCCTTCTGTTCCTGGAATTATTCTCTTTTCTGCTTCCTATGGAACTGCTTTTTGAAAAGTTTCATAGCTGGAATGGTACTGACAATATTTTTTTACTATATTGCTTTAAAATATCTCTGATTCTTTGCTTAATGGGAAGCTATTAAAATATTGCCATGGTCCATTCTTAATTTGATTGCAATTGGCTGAATTTTTTTTAATGTGTGAAACATTTTTTTTCCTGATTATAATAATCATATCATATCATCATATAATCAAATCATATAATAACTGATATAATAACTCATGTTGTTGCACTGCTTTATTACTTTCTGTAATAAAGTTTGCTGTTGCATGAAATCTGAGTAGTCACCAATTTTCAGGGCTTTGCATAGTTCTGGAGTGGTTTTGTTTGTTTGTTTGTTTTCAACAAGAATAAAATAATTTAATGAAAGTAAAAATTTTAATACAATCTAATTTATTTAGAATGAATATGAAGTTCCATTCACTTGGAAAAGAAGCAAACAGAGTCTGTTTCCTTGTGCAAATCTTTCAAATCTTCAGTCTTTGTCTTTTAGCACCTTCCCAGGGCCACACTTTTTTCTCTTACCGCTTCCAAGCTGTAATTCCTCTCTGCTTCTGACAAAGCAGCCAGTTTAAACAACAGAGAAGAAAAAGAAAAAGAAAAAAAAAGCCCAGATCTCATCAGTTTGTGGAGACAACTCCACCCATGTTACTCAACCTCTGCTGAGACATTGCCCACATCTGGAGCTCTAGCTATGAGGATGCCAGCTGTCTTATTATGGGTAGGAGCTCAACAGCTTCCTCCATTTGACCAGAATGAAGAATACTTCACATATACATGACTTAAAAGCATATTTACTGGCCACTGTCTGTAATATCTGTATGATTAGTGTGTAAAAGATATAGATCAGGCTGACAGGTAGAAAGCTGACACATAATTTAGCTCTGAAAGAAATGACTGTAGGTGCTTCTTTTCCAAATGGAAAAGGTTAAATATTCCAATTCAGGCACAGCTGATGAACGAATGCAACCTCTGACTCCAAAAGCAAACAACCATCCCCTACTAGTCATATAAAAATGCACATACAAGATAGCTTGGGTCTGATTTTTGTTCAGAATGTTTCATCATGTGAATTAAAAAACTGCACACACAGTTCACAGATGAAAAGGGAAAAAAATGTGATAATTAAACATTTTAGCATAGCAGTCAAGTTTCTTGAAATCATGCTGAGTGTTAACAGTTAGAAACTCTCTCAGACTGATATTCTAACCTCCACTGCTATGGATGCAACCAACTGTCATTTTAGGCATTATGTTAATACTGTGGATCATGAAAGAATGAAACAAACTCTGAACATAGATTGATTCTCTCTCTGGAAACTTGCAGATGTTTTCTTTTCTCCAAAACTGAGTTAAACGAGCAAAACTGCAATTAGATTTAAAGAAAAAAAAAAAAAAAAAAAACCTTCTATTTTTTGGAAGTAAAACCCTGTATTTTGCATAACACTGCACTGACACTTCACTATGAATACATTCGTATTCTGCTTTGTTTTTGAAGAAAAAAGGAAATGCACTACCAAATGACACTTGTACCTTCCTTCCCTACATGCAACATACATTCTGAACTCTAATAATAACATTCAAATGAACCTACTACATTCATGGGAAACAGTTATGAAGGCCCTGCATCCCAAAGATCTTTACTTTTACAATTAGCCTGAACTATTTTTCTGTATTGGAATGAGATACATTATTTTTCTTTCCCACAGAGGTCACTGCATATGTAAAACATCACTGGAAGTTCCTTCCTTTCTTCACGCTGAGTTTCTCTGCCTCTCCCCATCAGTTTGGCTATTCCAACACTTATAAGGCAGTCCATATGTTGATGAATAAACCGTCATTTCCCACTTGTAATGAGATTACTCTGTCCTTGGGAGCAGATTTATTAGCTACAGTTATTTCATGTCTAATCACATCCTTGCTTTCCATGAAGAAAATGAACAGAGATGGATTGAATTTGAGAGCTTGTAGTCCTAAATATTTGGGTTAGAAATAGGTAGGCTTTATTGCTTGGAAGGAAAGCAAAAGGAGACAGTATAAAGACAGAAGGGGAGAGTCTTTTATAAACTTAAGGTAATAAATGCAAAGAGTTTATCACTGGACTTACTGCACATGCCTTGAAGTTTTTACACACCTTCACCATATATTTGTAGAGCAACTATGTCATCTGTTATGAATAAATGATGGGTGGGAACAGAAAAAATGCAACGGAGGGAATGAACTTCAACAGTGGAATAAACAGTCCTTGCAGTAAATGCGTGGCGAGAGAGGCTTTGTGGGAGGTAGAAACCACATTTCTACCAGATGGCATGGGCAGATGTCCTGGAGGAGAATGGATATGATGGAGTCCAGCTGTAATCTTACTCTCCCAAGTATCACCCTGATCCCAGCACCACCACCAATAAATAAATAAATAATAAAATCATTTGGGGAAAACTAATATTCAAATCTTTTTCCTTCTTTCCTACCCATCCTCCAGAATGAAATTCAAATCCAGTTTGAGGCTCCAGCTGCAAGGGCAGCTCCAGATGTAGCCCAAGGAGAGCCCTTTGCATGTTTGGAGAACTTCCTACCTAGGGGGCCTGTCATTACTATGTCCTGACTCATCTCTTGCCCTGGTTCTCTCCTCCTGGCCCTGGTTCATGATAATCCCCTCACTTTGATCTAAGATATAACTGCCTCTCCTATTTTCTTCTTTCCTTCCTGTAATCTTGTTATTTTTCATTGTCCTTCCTCTCCTTATCTTTCCTCCTGTTTAGTGTTTTCTTCCAAAGTACCCCTACTCTCCCTGAAGCTAACACCAACATGATGCCCTGTGCTATTCCACACATTCTTGTATTGTGTCAAATCCATAATGCAGTCTCTCTTGACTGTTTAGGACAGAAGTCATTTAGAAGCAAGTTGCAGCTGTGAATCTTCTGGGGTTACCATCTAGACTGATACTGAGTCATAATCATTCTCTGTTTCTAACATATAAAAAAGCAAGAAATAAGCAATAATATATATATATATTTTGTATTACCAGAATTAGTTACTATGTAGTATCTTAATGCCTTAGTCACAAGTAATGAAATGTTAAGGTAGACCCTGTGCAAATAATCAAGGTTGGTTCTTACTCAAAGTAATGTAAGAGTGTGAGAGAAGAGTTAATAAAATAAAGTAAGAAGGAAGGAACGAATGAACGAACGAAAGAAGGAAGGAATGATGGAGTGAGGGAGGAAGGAAAGGGGGAAAGAGGGAAGGGAGAAAGGGAGGAAGAAAGGAAGAAGCAAGGCACAAAATCTGTAGTGACATTGCTTTATTCACCTGTAACCCTCTTCACTTTAATGAATTGTTAGCATCTTAAAACTGGAGTCCAAGCTCATTAATTTTCCCTTATATCCTTTTGTTTTTAGTCTACTTGAGATCACAACACTGGAAGATCCCAAATTGTTATTATCAGCTTTAACAAGTCACTCTCTTCCAAGCACCAAACTGTGACCAAATTGTCACAGTTGTAGATACATTCTTCTACTTAAAGAACGCTTAAATCTAAAGGTAATGCAATTCATATCTTTTTTCCTTTTTAGTTACAAGCTCCAAACATATTTCTGGAAATAAACACAGTATCTCCCCAGTCTCTATGTGAATTGTTCTTAACACCTAAAACTAATGAGGTAATTAATGAAAACAATCCTGCAGCTGTGGCTGAGAAATTTGGTTTTCATACACATGGATATGACAGATGAGAATTCCAGAAATTCCTGGAAAAAAATTCCAAGTTTGAATGACAGCCAGTTTGTGTATTAATACAATGAATGTGGGGCTCAACTGTCTGGCATGTATGCTTTCTTTGCTTAAACTGAAATACCAGCAGCTGCAGGATACATGCTTGCTTTTGCTTTAAGAAAATAGAGTTATCTTTCTTGCTATTTCTATTTAATATGCAGTGACAGCATGTAGAAAGCAATGAAGACATTTGCTCTGTGTCAAAAGTCTTCACAGGGCACACAGGGTCTGCACTTTGAGAAATTTGAACTGAGATGAAGAGCACCGAGGGCGAAGTTTACTGAGGGAACAGGCGTATAGATTCACAAGATGGTGGCTGCAGCTGGAAAACTCACATGGGATGTTTCCACATCTCCTGTACTGCCTTAGATCATTAATTCTTCTCCTATGCTATCTCTTGAGTTGTAGGGTTGAAAGTGCTCTTAGTGTTAAGATGTCAAATGGCTTACTGAAGATATCACAAATAATGTTTCAGAATATAGTTTTATTCTTTACTCTGATTTCATCAGTAGGATTTGGGTGCAGAGAAGTGAATGCAGACACCATTCATACTGGCTTTTCACTGGCTTTCCTGTCACAGCCAGCAACCTACCTAACTGTAGATATAAAATCACAATATAGCAATGTAGAGAAGTCGCTCAGGTACCACAGAATGTGAGCGTTGCCACTGCAGAATACCCTGGGATGAAAAGACTTGTAAAACTTACTTCACACCAAGCCCAACTGGAGCTTAGAGAGAGGTCTTCAGTGTCTCTGTAAATCCAAGCTGGTGGGCATGCTCTAAGCTGAATGGAGAGATAGCACTGAGTTCAGACAAAAAATTGGGCCTTTATTCATCAATTAACCATGAAGTGGCAGACTTGAATTTATACTCTTTAGTTTGATTGGATTCAAGTTTACCATCCCTAACTTCCATGAAATTGCTTAAAGCTTTGCACTACCAGAAAGTCTGGATTGGAGATACTCATGGTTTTCAGTAATTCATTTTTAGTGGGGTGGGAAAGACACAAGAGATCTGAAATCTCAGGGACAGTAAGTATCACTGATAAGATCACTCACCTTTTCAGGGAGATGGAATCTCTTGGTCATCTCTTTACTACAGTGTGTACAGACAGTTTCTAGATACTAAGCAGAAACCAATATCTGCTCCACACCTATGTTAGTGTCCCCATGGTCTCCAGTACTCTAAAATATTCGCAGAGGCCACATTACTACTTCTGCAAGTCATCCTGTTAGGCAGAGCCATGGAATCTGATAAAGTCACAGGAAAGAATATCAATCTGTTACTACTTAAGATGTGTACTGTAAGCTAAAGAAATAGAATAATTTGAATTCTCTATGCCTAATCATTTCTTTTATCTGAACTAGCAACTTAAATATTGCAGTTTTATACAAGGGATTCTTTGGCAAACATATTTTTTAGAATTCCTGTCTGTTTTCAAACAAATATAACACCCTACAGACAATTTCTGAAAGAATTAGGAAAGGTTTTGGCCTGTGATTTTTTGTTCTACCCTCCTGCTTACAAAGGTGCTTTGAAGAACATTTAAAAAATGTAACAATTAAATACATTTCAGTAATATAAGCCATATGCTTAGGTACCTGTGGCTATGTATTTACACAAGGGGAAAAAAAAGAAACCATAGTAACAATGTTGCTCAGGAACAACACAGATTGGAATAATCAGTTTAGGATGGAGAATATAGAAAATATTATGCAACTAATATATGGTCTAATATATTATCTGCCAGAAGACACCTTTTCCCAGATCTATGTAGATATGTGTGGTGAATAACTTTATTACTAGTAAAAGTAATGACAAGAGGTACTACAAATAAATAAATAGATAAAGAAATAAATAAAATAATCCAATATTTTGTCAGTTATAGTATGAACAAAGCCTCCTATTTGCTTCACGTAATCCTCATAGAAAAGTACATTTTTAGAAATTTGCATATGAATGCCTTCCAAAATTACTGCTGATAGAGAGGCAGTATTCTAGACTGGAGATTTTTTCAGACATCTGCATATGAAATTATCTGAAACCTAAAGCAGTGATTTTAGAGAGCTGGTTTTAGTAGATTTATGTTAACAAAGGAACGGAAGAAGTTAGTAAATACAATACTGAATAATGTAAACTAGTATCCTGCTTCCACAGTCTGCTCAGCAAAAATGAGATTTCTAGCTGCCAGGAGAGAAAATGATACTGGATGGCATGACAAACTGCAAACTAATTAAAACGCAAGAAGCAAATTAATAACAACTGTGTGATTGTTTGCCTGTTTTTTTTGCCTTTTCCTCTTTTTCTCTTCTTTTTTTCCCAATTTCTGTACTTCCTAACACAATTGTTTATAAATATTTCAGTGGGATTTTAGAAAATGAATAAACATCTCTGGCACTGAAACCTTTTCCACATGACAAATGTTTTTCAAGAACGTATCTGGTAAATATTTTCATACTGGTATGTGTGAAAGAGGGCAGTAAATGTGATTCCTTTTTTTCTCCAGGAGAAATGAGGCAAGAAGTATAAAAGGGATTGCATTTTCCAAAGGGACTGCTTATGCTTTATTATTTATTAATTCTTTTCATTAATTTAATTAATACTCCTCATCTTCCTCCTTGTCTTCCTCCTTGTCCTTTTCTTCTTCCTCCTCCTTTTCATGTTACAGCAACAAATCTTCGATTGGCACATGGGGCCACAATTTGCTTCTGCTATCAATTTGCTCCTTTCTGCCACAGATACGCCTTCTTCCTTACATAAAGAATTTCAATGCTATGTGAATCCAACTAGGTCTGGAAAAAAAATGAGCTTAACTAGTTTGAGACCAAGTAATCACTTTCTGCTTTTGTAACATTTTTTTTCTTATTAACTTTTGTTACTTTATCCTTGCATTTATTTCTCATTAGTTTTCCACCAAAAGCCCCCTTCCTCACAATAACTTGCAGTTTGGTAACCAAACATAAGCAAAAAGTAAACAAAAGAGAGTTCCTGGAAATAGCAAGAGACACCTCCCACTTTGTCTTCAGTATAGAAAGCCTGAATATCCAGATGTTTTTGATGATAGTGAAGCATATGAAACACAATAGTATTTAAGTTTTTAAAGAGTTGAAATGCTGTGCAAGTAAGTAGTAAGAGCAGTCAGTTTTTCATTTGGCATTGGACCAAACAGCACTTACAAAATGCATGTGCCTATGCTTCTGCCTTTATTGGACTTTCTGCCTTCATAAGTCTACAAACTGACTGGAGATCTTAGTACTAACATGGAGGAATCAGCTGAAATTTTCATTTAAAACAAAATTTTTGTCCAAACACATCATGTTACTCTGTAGGGAATGTTTTCCCATATGCTCTTCAAATTACAGCTGCTCAGACAATCCTCCTACATCTAAGTCATTCAAAACAATGAATATTGTACTCATGCTGTTGAGGCACAACATGTTTTTATACTTCATCAGGAAATATTTTAAATCAGTAAATAAGCAAACAGAACATTCATAATTAAGGCTGCCAATTTGTTCCCTGTTCACTTTTTTTTTTTTTTTTTTTTTTTTTAACAAAATACTATGCTGTTTCTCTGGAAAGAAACATAAAGATTGGGCAACTAGATGTGAATCATGAAATAGCTGCAAAGGAAACTGAAGCTGGCCCTTCTGGAACAGCAGGTTACAGGTAGATACAGTGGTTATCACTGCTGCCAGCATTCCCCTCCTCCTACAGGCTCAAAAATGCCCTTGGCTTTAGTCTGATAAAAGCACTTCTGCTGTCAGAGAAGTTTTCTATAACTTCTTTGTCACAGGAATGCAACTTTAGTCTCCTTTTAAGCAGAAAATTCACTCTGTCAGGCTTAGACAGTAGTGATATCTAGACATGTTTATCCATGACTTCTTTCTGGGTAGTGAAGAAAATGAGCCCCTGATCATTATTATACAATACAACAGGAATCCAAGAACTGTTTTACTACACTGAAGAAATAGAATCTCTCATCATTATTATATAATATAGCATGAATCCAAGAACTGTTTTCCTACACTGACTAATATTAATGATCCTTCTTGCCAAATCTAAGGAGAAAAATTTGACTTTAAAGACATTAATTTGAAGGCTATTCAGCTTCAAGAAGTCAAAGAAAGTTTCAGTGCCCTACCATCATTGGTAGCTTTGCAGTTTTGTTTCTGTTTTCCTATAGCTGGAGGATGAAATTGTCCCATTTTCCATAGCAACACGAAACAGTGGAAAGTAATGTATGTATACACTGAGAGAGGTGGAATAAAAAGATTTTGAGTTTAATGATGGAGAACTCTGAATCACTAATCATTAGCAAAAGTGTTCAGTGTAAATGATGAAATAGCTCACTTCGTATGGCACCTGTCCTAAAAATGACAAAAAGGGGCAGACCTCCACATCCACGGAGAGTCCAAAGTCTTCTGCTGAAATCTGCATCTGTAAAACAACTCCCCGCTGGGAAAGAGGACAATGGCACGTCTCCATACTTCTGGTTTTAATTTAAATTGCTTTTTTTTTTTCTTGTACAAATTTCAGTATAATTTTTCAAATGCAATTATATTTATACTCTCTTATGCCTCTGTTGCATTATTATACTAAATATTTAAGCAACTGTCACAGTGCTAGTTATATTTTATGACTTAATAGTAGAGACAGGAGTACAATTGCTTTCATTTGCCTTCTCTAACTATTTCCCATGTTTTTGTGTTTGTTCTTAGCTTCTCATGTCTGTTATGTAGTTTTAAAAGAGTCAACGAATTCAAAATCAATTTTAGTTAGCAAACACAGGCACTGTTTAGTAAACCCAAACACTTCACTTTTGTGTCCATTTGTAGATGATGTTTGGTAGGATTATCAGCAAAATATTTCCAGAGGAAGTTTACTGTGATTGCATTTTCACTCTGCTGTGTTATAAAGGTGCTAAACCAGTCATTTTACCATTTTACTGAAAAATCTTTAAAAAGTGATGACAGTTGAAGAGGTAAGAACCTGAGGTCAATTTGCTGATACATCATGTTTTGAAGACTTTGTTTTCAAACAAATTTGGGAAAATAAATTTTGGTATATTTATATGTTAAAGAACTGAATGTAAATTCAATTATTTCACCATAGCACCATTTATGCTATCAACACTTAAGTATTTACAATACCCTGAGGAACAATTTACCAGTTCTTAGATAAAATAAAGAGAAACAACAGTAAGCCTCAGGATAATGTCCTACTAATCAGATTCAAACGGGTTGTAAGGACCTATTGAATTCAAACCTAAGTTGCACAAAATAGCACAAACACACTATAAAGAAGCAAGTGACCAGGTACTAGAAAAAAAAATCTGGGCGTAAGAACTGTGCCATGATGGAGCAGAAAAGACAAAATAAAAATAATCTGGAATACATATACAGGAGCACTGACTGTGAGAGCGATATTTTTATAATCTACAAATAGTAAATTATTAACTCTAGATATAACTCTACTGGAGTCCAGTTTTGAGTGGACCCACGGAACAGAAGGCACAAGGCAGCACAGACAAATCAGAGAAAAGAAATAATGGTCCATGAGGAAACTGTCAGAACTGGGGGCTAGAAAACAAAGACCTGTACAGTTACAAGGTCCGCTAAACTACTGAAATTGCAAAACAGGCTATCAACCACCCCCCTTCTCAGTGGTTGTAACAGACAAAGTGAAGGGCTTTGCTGCAAGAAGACTGTAGGGTAGATTGTGGGAAAAACATCCAACTGCCAGAAAAGGTCACTTTGCTGCTGCTGGAGCAGCTGTAGGACTGCAGCTGTAGGACTGCAGCCCCAGCTGTCCTGAGCAGGGTGAGGGCATCACAGGAGTGATGTGGCTACAGCTAACTATTCTTTGGATCTGCATGGGTCTGTGCCATTTCTCCCAGCTGCAGGTTTCTATGATCGTAGTTCTTACTGGTAAGCCAGGGATCACTGTAGAAAAGACAGTAAGGGATAACGTTTGTTTAGGAAATAACATCAAAGAGGTTGGTAGAAAGAATTTCTGGGATACTTTTTGATGCCTGGAGCAGAAAGGATTCCTGAGTTTGTTACAGGTTCCATAACTTTTTGGCCTCTTTGTGTTCCTTGCTTTTGGCTGTTGTGCTCAAGAAGCAGACTTCAAGAGTTTGACATAGTGGGTTGTTTTTTTGTAATGAGAAAAAGAAGTACCAAGAGTTAAGAGTTCAGAGACTGCATTTGATAAAATGTGTTCTACATCT
>PPHD01009439.1:0-17352 GCA_002909625.1 Bambusicola thoracicus
GGAGGCACTCAAGGCCAGGCTGGATGTGGCTCTGGGCAGCCTGGGCTGCTGGTTGGCGACCCTGCACATAGCAGGGGGGTTGAAACGAGATGATCATTGTGGTCCTTTTCAACCCCGGCCATTGTGGGATTCTATGATAAATATGCCAGTAATGTGATTGTAAAGCAGAAGTCTACTGGATCTACTGAAAACACAATGTTCTGTTGAAATGGTCTATTTGTTTTGCCATGACTAATACTAATATGAGGTGAAACTTGTTCTCTTCTAGGCTTTAATAGATGAAGACAGGCTGCTATCAAGGTTAGAGGTTATGGGAAATCAGTTACAAGCATGTTCAAAGGTAAGTAATTCATTTAGGAGAACTCTGTACTAGAATACTGAAAGACAGCTCTTCTGAAGTATTTTGAAAGGAACACAAACTTCCTCATATGGGGCTGTGCTATGCAGTTCTGATAATCTGATTAGCTTGAAAATTGTAGGGCTGTTCTGTATTTCATGGAATCATTTTAAATTTACATAAATGGTTATCTATCAGCATTTTTTTGAGCCCAAACTGGTTTTTCTTTTCGTATGTAGATAAGGAATTTGTCATCTGTGAGAAGCAACCAATCTGTCAGCCCTGTTTTCTTTTCAAACATGGATTTGAACAGAGGCATTATGCATATGCTGATATTCAGAAGCAAAGGAAAAAAGAATGCCCTGACTTGTGTGTTATTCAGGCCATGTATGCCTTAATTTTTGTTTTTTTCCTCACAACTATCCAGATGAGATACATACATACATATATATATATATATATATGTAATGTATTTTTTCTGCAGGCCCTATCTGAGATCTCTCAAATGGGATCTCAGAGAGTCTGGGTTTGTCTAACAGTAGATCTCCTGGGCTTGACACTATTTTGTGCCTCAAAAAATTACAGTTTCGTTGTGACCAAAGAAGTACAGATGTGTGCTGTTGTACATACAGGTGGTTTATACCCAAATGTAGCAAGGATCCTTGTTCAGTGATATACCTGCAACATATACCAGCAACTGCTTAACATTTTGGAATAGAACAGATTTTAGCAGAATATCACATATTTAATCAGCAAAATATTAATTTATATTTTTGTATTTGAATTGCATGTTCAGAATCAAACAGAAGACAGTATACGAAAAGAGCTTATAGCATTACAAGAAGACAAACACAACTATGAGACAACAGCCAAAGAGTCCCTGAGGCGGGTCCTACAGGAGAAAATTGAAGTGGTCAGAAAGCTGTCTGAAGTGGAGGTACTGACGTTTCTTAACTAGTTTGCTGGAAATATAGAAATGCTTGCAACTGCTGCTACTTAGATCCATGTTTACTGCCTGTAACAGGCCACTGTCTGTCATATTGTGGCACTTGCAGTATGTGAAATAGAGTTGTTTATTTCTTAGATGCTAATCTTACGCTTCAACTGTTGATGGGGGTCTTTAAACTCCTCTTTTTTTCCCCTTCTTGAAAAATATTAAGCTTTCTTAACATATTTAGTATGTCAGGGAAATAAGTGAGGGTGAAAATAACACATGCTTTAGAAAAAATGCTACTAGACCTTGTTTAAATCATAAAAATTATGGAAATGTAAGCTTAACTGCTCAAAGCATGCTTAAAATGAGCTTTTAAGATTACAGTGTGTTGGATGCTTTCTTTACATAAGATTTCTGTCCCTATGATAGCTCTCATTGCTGTCTTTTCTACTGTCATTTTCACTTTCAATCCTTATTTGCTGTGATCTCTTAGGTCAAGAAATGTCCCAAGACTTGTTTATTATGTTCATGAAGTGTGTACGCACTTCATGCTTTAAAGAGAATGCAGTGCAGTTAGTGCTGTAGTCAGTAATCTTATGAGACTTCAGTCAAATACATCCTTGCATATCGTGATAGTTGTTGACAGGTTTGTTAATGGTCGGGGTTCTATGTTTGCTCCTAGCTTTCTCCTCCTTTCCAATCCTGTACTAAGAAAAGAGTGCTCTGACTCTTCCATCCTCCTTTTTCCTCTTCAATTTCACTCTCGGTGGAGAAATATTAATTTAACATAAGTATGGGGTTTCCTTGCATACTCTCTAGCACATCCAAAGCAAAAGGAGTTGGAAAACAAATATGATCGGTTGCATCATGTTTGTTTTGAGGGGAAATATACATTAGCTGGAATGTTTGGTGGTTTATTAGTCTCAAATTTTGCTTTTGTTCCATACAAATTTTCTCTTACAGCGGAGTTTAAGTAATACAGAAGATGAATGTACTCACCTGAAAGAAATGAATGAGCGGACTCAGGAAGAATTAAGAGAATTAGCTAATAAGTACAATGGAGCTGTAAATGAAATTAAAGATCTCTCTGACAAGCTAAAGGTAACAACAGAACTTTATTAGACTTATGGCGATGTTGTAATGCATGGAAAAAGATTTCATTTCTAAAGCAGCAATCCAAGTAAAGGTTAAGAAACTATTTAAGCAACAAGTAGGTGAAAGAAAGATGTCTATCAACTGTTACGTGCTATTTTCCTTTAATGTGCCTGAGAGTGTCATAATTTAAATTGTTAAAAAATTCTCTTTTTCATTCACTTCTAAAATTACAGTATTTTTGTAGCTGCACTTTGTTTTTAGTATAAAACTATGTAATGGATGGAATTTCACATTCAGCTGCTTTTATATAAGAAACTTGTTTGCATTTCACATTGCCCCTTAGTGCAGTTACAAGCACAAATGGCCAACTACTGTAAAATTACAGCTCAGCTCCTTGGTGGAAAGGAGCATGATCTCAGGTTTATTATTAAATCAAGTTTCTAGTTATATTAATATTTTAATGTCCCTCATGCTGGAGAACAAAATGATGACAGTATGATAAAGCCTGTTCCCATAAAGACTCCCATTGAGGCTAGCAGATGATATTGAGGAGAAAAGTGGTAGTGTTCTGTTTTTGAGATAGTTGGATTTGTCCTGGATACAGGAATATAGATTATTTTGGACTCAGCTCAGCATCTCAGGAGACTTTTCCTTCCAAATTAAATGTTATGTTGCTGGTCTTAAGATCCTCAATTTTGCAACTAAGAATTAATCACTGTTGGTGATGAGTTTACACAGAAGGATCAAAATTGAAGCTTATTAATAACCTAGCTTTGTAGGGAGGAGAATCTATGAAATTGTATTGTGAAATCCAACAAGGAAAAAACTGTGGGTTTTAATCAGGTTAATTTGTGTACTGTGAATTAAGCTCGTAAGGGCTTTGGAATTTGGCTGATGGTTTGAAATGGGAGTCTTTAGGTATTTCTAAGCTCTCCGGACCTGCTAGTGTTCTGTTGATGTCTTGTGATTCTCTTTATCTGCAATTTTGCCTACAGTGAGATTGTATTGTTTCTATTTTCTCCATCTGACTACCGAAGTAAGTTACTTTAGTAATTCAGTTATACAAAACAAGGAAATCTACACCTCAGGATGTTAATTTTCATTTGTTTGGGGTTTATTTATTTATTTGCTTGTTTTGAGCAGGTGGCAGAAGGAAAACAAGAAGAGATCCAACAGAAAGGACTGGCAGAGAAGAAGGAACTGCAGCATAAGATAGATGAAATGGAAGAAAGAGAACAAGAGCTTCAAGCAAAAATAGAAGCTTTGCAGGCTGATAATGACTTCACCAATGAGCGGCTAACTGCTTTACAAGGTTAGTCACTAGTGGGGGAAAAGTTATTGGTTTGTTATTCTTTTAATCTGTGAAATACCTTTTTCTTGGAATTCTGTTTACAGTACGGTTAGAACATCTTCAAGAGAAAACTCTTAAAGAACACAACAGCTTAGGTAGGTGTGATCAGTTTCTTGTTTAAAGCTGGTTTCCAGATTATTTCTCTTCAATTCCTTTTATTGTGATAATACTGCAATAATCCTGTAATGTAGGTGTCTGGCAATAGGATAATGTATTTACAAATAAGCCAGTACTTGCACTGTTTTACTGCTTGTTAATGATACGGAGAGGAAATATGTGACTGCAGCAGATTGCCAGCAGAGGGCACTGCTGCTGTGCGTGTTCACCTTTTGGGTTTATTGCTCATTTGAGAGCTTTTCTTGGTTCCCAGCCCCTTAACCACCACTCAGAAAAAGATGCTAGTTTGTTGTCAGGTTCTTTTTAAAAAATAGATATGTAATGGACAGTAATTCTTTGGATGATAGTAACTGCTGATGTGTTGAACAGTCAGAAACACGATCTGTCCTATTGGAAAATGCATTAAGTTTTGCCTGTTTTGTTTGATTAATCTAATCGAGATACTCAGAGGAAACATTATGAAAAACCATTTGCATTTCACAGTGCTGTATTTATAAAGAAACAAAACCCAAAACATTTTGCTTGATTCTAGAAATAATACCCTTTCTTAATCCTAGGCATACAAGTTGATGACTTCATACCTAAAATTAATGGGAGCACAGAAAAAGGTAGTGTATCGCAAGGCTACCTTTTGTCTTACGGTTGATGTTTGAAGTTGAACAAATTCTTTTTCTCCTCTGAAGTTTTACTTGGGTTATTACTCCCTTAACAAAGAAATTGCCTGCTTCTCTGACCACCTTTTTTTGTTGTTGCTTAGACTCTCAGTCTAGGTGTTTTTCGAAGGTTCTGTAAAATCCAAGGAGCCAAACTTGGAAGTTGACCTGCTTTAATTTTTAAAAAACTTTTTTTTTTTTTTTTTTACATTTTTTTAAATGGCTTTTTACTAGAATGACTGGGAATCTTATGAATGGTGTCAGACTTGTGACACACAGTGGAAAACCCTTATTACTAACAATTTTCCTCTTCATTTTCCTTACAACGCAGACTTGTACCGTTTTTCTATTAAATTGGTGATGGTAAGTAAAGTCAGCAAAAAATATATTTTTGCTGTCTGTGATGTATGACAAATGCAGGTAGATTACGTACCAGTGGGGAAAACTAACCTTGAAACTTCTTGAAAATTTAAGAGAGTGTCTTTCTACCAAACAGGAGCTAATATGCACTAACTTTTTTTCTTAAAGACAAAGCAGTTTAAGTTAGATTCTTTTTAACCAATGTCTTAACATACACTTGAGGGTTTTTTTAAATAAAATTGATTAAAAATCTGCCAATTTTTTCATATAAGAAATGGTTTCAATTCACTAAATTGTTCTGTTAGTTAAGATAGATTTGTTCTCTTTAGTTTATTTAAGCTACATCAATGAAAAAATTTCCTTGAATATTTCCTGTGTATAGTGGAGCCTCTGAGGACTCATGGTGGTATTAGTAGGAGCCACGAGGTTCTCTGTGTAAGGATCCAAACCATCCAACTGTTACTTACAGTGTTTCAGGAAGACTGTACATATTTTTTGAAACGATTTAAAAGCCATCCGTTCTCTATTTTGTAGATTTATCTTCTTTGTATTATAACTGAAGAGCTTCTTAATTAGGAAGAGTGCTATCAAAATGAAATCATGGCATAACCTCCTGTTGATTTCTTATTTGAAGCAGGAGAAAGGTGTTAAATACACTGGCAGGAGCTGTATAAAAATCTGCTTAATCTACGTGCTGGTTCTCCCTTTCTCTTAGTATTGTTCCATCTTGCTGTTGCATAAGTTTAGGTTGGTAATACTCACCATGCTTGATAGAATGGTGAAGACATAAATGTGCCTTTTAGGTTTTTAATTTTCCACCACGGGAAATAATTAACTTCTCTACCAACCAAAACTGAGGCACTGTGTAAAGACTGTGATTCTTCATTCTAATAATCACATTCTAATCACATTCTAATCGTGCGAGCTGTAAGACTTTGTAAAATAGATTGTTGGAAGGTTTTGGAAAATCCTGCAATACTGTGAAAAAAAGCAGCCTGTGATGTGATACCAAAGTGCCATTCTCTTCTTTTTATCAAAATTTAAGATGTCCTTTTTTATTTATTGTGAATCATATAAAAATCATCTGGATGAAGGCATGAAAGCACATATTCCTTCTTCCCATGAGTGACAGGAGGGCAAGCACTCGTGCTTAGGCACGTTAGGAAGTTGTCTACCAGTTTCTTTTTCTTTGACATAGGATTGTTCATTCAAGTTGTTGTTTGTGTGTATGAGGTTTGTCACCTTTCTCTCCCGTGTATCTGCCATAACGTTATTTTATTCTATGGATTAGCTTAGCTTTCCATATTTTGCATTGTACCACGTTCTTCTGCACATCTCTGCTATACTGAGCCCATCCACATTTCTCTGACTTTGTAGAGCTTGTTGGCTTGTGTTCTTTTCATGACAGAATGTGTTTGTCTTTATCTTCCTGTTCTTTCTCCAGTCATCATACAAGGACAGATGGGCAGTCATTTTTTCTCTGCCAGATTTTGGTTTTTGCCTTCTTGAGAGCAGCAGGAAACAGTTACTGTGTTTTGCTGAGTAGTCTTGAGTTATTTTAGAGCTTAGAATTTGGGGCTTACAGTGTAGATTCAGCTGCTTCTGCAGTGAAGGAGTTTGTGGATATTTTGTGTAAGGGAAAGACTTCATGGGTAAAGGCAGAAATCAGAAATGCAAGAGGTCGTTTTGTACCAAGTAAACTTTAAGGGGGGAAAAATGGTTTCCTGTGTTTGTATATGGTTATGCTATTACCCTCTTTCATCAATGAGTGCTGATGACCAGAAAACTAGAAATAAGATTTTCTTTTTCTTGAAATGTTGTTCATGTGCTGTGGAGGAAGAAGGTAAAGCATGCCAAGTTGATACAGTTTTATGATGTTCCTTTTGTCACCCTGTCTCTGAAAACTTCAGGTCCAGCTCAGGAGGTGTACTTACAGATACACTTAAACTGCTGCAGCAACAAGGATCTTACCTCAGTTCTTAATTGTATGGACTGCCACGAATTTAAAAACCAACCAAACAAAACAGTACTCTAGGCAGGGAAACTAAGAGCCATCTTAGAGTACGTCTGGAGTCATAGCAAAGTGCTGTAAGGTTCTGATAGTTAGGTGTTCGTTTTCCCTCGTTTCACAGATAGAATTTCTGATGCAGAAGAGAATACTTTCTTAGGCATAAAGCTACTGACAAAGGTTGTTTAGAACTGAGTTGTTGCAGCAAGTTGTTCCACCACACCTGGTTTTCCTATTTCAGTTCTTTGTGAGCCATATCTTGAATGCAGAAAGGCACAAAAAAGCTTCTATGCAGTCACTTAGAAGAGCGACTTGTAGAATATATAAAAATAAATAATTCAAAGATGGAAAACAGATGTTCCGGTCATGGTGCTGAGCTTTAAAAGCCTTGTCCTTATGAATTAGGAAAAATGACATTTACTGAAGTGATTTTCAAATATGGTAAAGGTTAATATTACATCATTGCTTGTAAGGGCTGGGCTGCTGATAGCTGAAGCCGGTGATTGAGCACTTGTGTTAAAAAGTAACACGCTTTGCTGGTTTGTGTACAAAATTACAAAAGACATTTTCTCCTTGGGTTGTTAGGCTCTTGAAGTCAAAGGATTTTGAGGTTCTTCGGAATGGAAGCGTTAGCATCATTTTAGTTGAAGAGACACCAGGTTCGGATGGAGCTGGGAGCTGACCAAAGGCTCATAGAAAGATTTGGGTAAAAAAGAGAGTTGAGTCCAGTTTTAGGAATTTTCTCTGTTCAAAACCTGTCATTTCAATGCAGTGGAACCTTGTAAAAAGTGAAGGAATCACAGAAGGGAGATATTCAGCAACAGTTAAATATCTTTGCATTTCGAGAGAGTATCTACTGTGGAAGAAAAAACATGAAGACTAAAGAAAAACTTCATAAATACCCTTTTAAAACTAAGAACAAAATGTCAGAGACTATAGGTTAAATACATGCTTCCTATTTCTCCAGCACTTGGATTTGGTATTTGCTGATATTCGTGTTGCCTTGTTCTGAATTCACAAATGGGTACCAGTGGTGGTTCTATGGAGTTGCATGTTTTGATTATGTATCACCTTATGGATTCTAAAGTTATCATAATCTAAATACCATTCTCTGTGTTAATCTTTTTGCAAAATTCTGATTGTTAATGGGAGTCCTTTGTCACCACCTAACGTGAAAGAGCAATGCTGTAAATGCCAAATGCAGAATGTTTGGATTTTTGTAATGTGTTCCTGCTAAATTTGACTGAACAGGATTTAATTAGCTTCTACTGAGGTAAGGACCTTTTTGTTGTGAGAAGCTCATCGATTTTAGTATTTAAAAGCACTTCTTTTGAAAATGCAGTCAAAAAGCACTTTCTCTTCTGATCAGATCAAAAGAGTAATCTGCTTTCTAATGTCATCCAGACATTATTCCAAACAGGTGTTGTCTGCTTGTGTAGTAACCCAGACCGCAACAGCTAACTGTAAATATGCAGTGACAAATACTGTTCGTATACCTTTCACATTTTTTTGTTGCATCAACCTGAAAATAAGCAGATGTAAACTGAAGTGTTTCTTTCTTTACTAGAGCACTTTCTTTCAAAGAGTGGAGGGGACTGCACTTTTATTCATCAGTTCATAGAATGTCAGAGTGAGTACAAGAGTGTTCATCACATTCACTTTAAAAACAACGGAAAACTCAGACAAGGTGGATGAAACCCAGAGTTTGTCACTACTGTTCAGCACGTCTGTAGTAGCATAGAACTGAGGTGTTGTGGTATTAAGCAGATGCCTGTAGTAGCAAAAGGATATCTTTGGAGGCATCTTTGTTGTGGAAATGATGATCACACTGTCTTTTCATACATGTAGTCATTCTTTTCCTCTGCCCAGTAACTGGGTGGTTATGTTGCCACCTGATGTTTAAAGCAGTGTAAGTTTTTTGTCTGTGTTATAAATTAAGTTGTTGAAAGCCTAACAGTGGCAGTTTAAGCAAACAGCACGGGTTGCAGTGGGCCAGAGATGAGGTAATGATCCCTCTTCTCAGTTTTACTGTGTCATTTAGCTGATATTTGAATGTTTTAACACATTTTTCTAATTAGTGGTTACAAAGAACAAAAAGGAAAACTTTAAGACTTGAATTTTTATGTGGAAATTCAAGAGCTTCTTTTAATGAAAATAGATTGTAATTATGTGATGCCAATCTTTAGAAAGATTTATTGCTCTGGAATGAGAAACTTGTTTTTCAAAGCAAATGGGTTTTGAAAATGAGTAATGAAACAGTGCAGTGTATGTATCAGTAATTAAGGAAAAGCTTCAGGTGTTAATATGTGCTGTCTGATTGGAGAGAAAAGCTATTAGGATAGAAAGAAGGTGCTGTTTAACTTCAGAGAAAACTCCTTGGGAGCATAAAGAATTTTTCCACTTCAGATACATAATTTCTATAAACTTGAGTTGAACAAAAATAAGACATAGGGCTCTTTTTCACTTTTCATTTTCAATATAACGAATTTGAAGTTCAGAAAAGTCTCATGAATCCTCTTTATTCATTACGTGAAAAGAACTGAAGTTCAAAATTCAATTACTTTTTTTGGTCGACGTTGAAAAAAGGGTACTCTGAGTGATGTTCAGATATGGACTGGTTGACTGTTCTCATTGTTTGGGCATTAGCAAAACCTATCGCAGCACCAGCTTTGCGAAGTAAATGTCAGCAGTCTTGTCCCTATGGAGAAGGAGAAGCCACCATCAAAAGTTAGTAAAAGATTTTAACGTGCAGTTGAAGTAGTAAAATATATTAACTTAGAGCTCCATGTATGCTTCCCCTGTCTTGGGTTGAAATCTAGAGAAAAGAAAGGGTTCAGCATTCTGCATTTTTGTGACAGTGTAGGTTTTTACTGCTGAGTATGAAGGATTCAGATTCTGCAGCTGACATGTTTGCTGTTGGATTAAAAGTTTACCTTTCTCGAATTCACATATATTCAGTCAGGCCCCACAAAATCATGAAGTTAAAAAAAACCAAAACTTTTGGGTCTATTATTTTAATTCTGTATATGAAAGCTGCCCCCTTAGTCCTGCTGCTGCAACAGAGAGGGTTGGTGCTAATGGGGGTCATCGCAGAGGCTCTAAGATAGGCTGCAAATATTGAATTGTAGAACAGTATCACAAAGATTGGCAGTATTGAGGAGGAATGCATAGGTAACTATACTAAGCTTCCCCCTCCTAATATCTCTGTATTCCTTAGGAAAGGAGCAGGTTTATTGGTAAAATTCTGAAAATAGGAGTTGCATATTTAAGTAGTCTTATTTTTGAAAACGATAGGATTTGCAAACCATAAGAGAAATGTAAAAAGAAAGGAGAGCAACATGATGCAGTTTGTTGAGAAGGTTCTGACTTCTGCTGTGTAAAGAGGAGAGCACACATCTGTAGTTGTGGGGAAGAAGCAGTTAAATCAGAAAAACATGAGCAGTGGAATGAAAAGTGCCTTGAGTCAAGGAAATAGAAGTATGTAAGGTAGCTTGAGAAGGGGAATTAAATGACCAAATAATCTAATATTCTGTATAAACAGCTGCTGCAGAGATATAAGACAACTGAAAGTGCCTATCAGTTGACAGCAGTCAGATGTCTCGAGATACTCCAGCTAAGTTGTTTTTTTTGTAGGGAAGAAACAGCAGGACTCCTAAAATCGTAGTTGCAGTGCAGCACTGGTGGTGAACTTCATAGAACGTGGCTTTTTTCATGTTTTGTTTTGTTTGAGTTTTCTTAGTAGAGCCGGCCTTGCCAACACCATCCAGTAACTTTCCTTGCTCTACAAAATCTGAAGTGTTATGAAATCATGCTCTGAATGAGCTGAGAAGCGTGCTACTTTCTGATCATTGCATCCAGCTCTCTCATTGCTCATTTCATAACTCCTTTCAGTAACCACTGCTGAAATCCTGTGACGTCAACAGCAAAAAAAAAAAAAAAGCTAATTCTAATGAGTACAGGGTGTGAGTTATTGCCAAATGTGATGATGATTAACAAAAGAGAGAGCCAGTGCCGTGCCAGCTTCCCATCTTTTGCTCCTATTTTTCTCCTTGTGACCTTATTTCTTCATTTGACAATTTTACATCAATTAGTTAATTTTTTGCCATTTTACTAAGGCCACTCTTGCATTTTTTAAATGCTGTTTCTTTTTCTTATTCCATGTATATAAAATGGAGTTGGTATTTAACAGATGGAGTTCCTGCTTCCAGCTCTTCACACCCACAGGTCATAAATCCAATGCAAATTAGAGCCGTTCAGTAGGACCTTTTTCCGGTGGTTTGAAACCAGTGCTGAGGACCTGGTTTCCTTTAATTGGCCTTCAAAACTGGCTTCATTGAAAGATTAATTTGATATAAAAACACAAATACATTGAGAGGGGGCATTTATTTAAATAATCATGTAACGTCCAGATATCTTGAAAATCAGATTACACACAGTAATAGGCAACCTAAATCCAAAGGGGATTTCTTAAATTGAAATGGGAGGAATTGGCTTAAAGATGAAATGCAGTGCTTAACCTCAAAGAAATTATTTCAATAAAAAAATATTTTTAATTATCATGCATATCAGCAGCTCTTGGATTTTTTAGTAAGCAATTTCTGGATGACATGAAAGATCAAAATTGTTTCTTCCAGAAGTTAAAGTCAGGATCCTCACCCTCTTATTTTTCGGTGACCAAAAATGCATATCTTGATTCAGCAGAAATATAGATTTTTTTTTTTTAAAATTAAAATGATGAAGTTTATGAAGATTTGATTTTTTTTTGTGAACTAGTAATACAAGAAGATGCAGATATGTGGGGGAAAAAGTTGTAAAGATTGAGGTATATTGACTTTAACTTTGAATTTCTGATTGCCATCTGGATTCTGCTGTATTTAGTGAGTAGGGAGGTCAGAATACAGAACAGCAGTATAAGATGCTATTTAGTTTAATGATGTCAACGTTCAGTTTTCTGTTTATTATCTAAGTATTCTTAGTCATGCTGGAATAAAAATATGTTGACTCTGAACTATGCTAATGCTTTATATTTAAAACACATAGAATGTTTACTCTCTTTAAACTCTGAGAGGCGTCAGCCACCAAGTGGAAGATGCATTCTGTACCACCCTTGGGTCACTCTGTTCAAGGGGTCTTCAGAGTTATTGCTGGACTAATGTTGGGAAGATGACTTTCACACAGATATTGAAGTTAAAGCTGCCACGGTGGACATCAGAAAACATTCAACCACTGTGAAAAAATAAAATAACTGTTTTAAATCTGCAGATTTTTTTTTTTCTTTAGTCATACAAATGGACAGTTATTACAAAGTAAGGAGCCTCTGCTGAAGTTCAGAGAGTTTGGGAAAGCAGTGGGGTCAAGAAGACTAATTTACTTGTTCAGTTATTCTGATTTTAACAGAACAATGCAAAGACTTCGGGATCTGTCAGTTCATGAAGCCAAATTTTCTTCTGTAGACTGGCTATAGAAGTGTGTCTTAGGCTAACCACCCAGCATGCAGATGATCAGCCCTTGAGATCAAGAAATTGATATCTACTTTGAGCCCTATGCTTTTACATTCCGTTTATTTTTTTAAACATTAAGGCAGAATTCCTCAGTATCTTTCTTGCTGCACTCCTGCTATGACCCCCCTCTTCCAGCCTCAGCTGAGTCCTGGAAAAGCCCCACACAAAGGCTTTTCATTAGATTGATTTTTTTTTTTTTTTAGGGCTCATGAAACCTTTGAGTCCCTCTTCACTCGCAGCTGCAGTCTTGGTGCCTGCTGTTGTCTCCCCAGGCTCAGGGACCCTCAGCTCTGATAAACACAAGCTGGATGACAAGCCATCTCCTGGAGTCTGCTGAGACCTGAATTCAGCCCTGAAAATATGGAGCACAGTTCATTGCTTTTTCTGAAACAGTATTCATGAAATCTTGTAGAAATGCAGGACAGTATTTGCAGCCAAGAACAGATGGACGGTCTGTCTCTTATAGGCTGGTTTGTCTGCTTGGGGGGACCGGAATGGGATGGGACAAGTTTCCAGCCATGCTAACAGTTGTTTAGAGCTCAGGTTTTTATGCCTCAGAGCTTGTCCTTTGCCATCCATGGCTGAAAAAGCTGTCTCCAGTCAGCTCTTGGCCTCCTGCTGTCCTTAGCTTGTCATGGGCACAGCAGCGTGCTGTCCGAGTAACACAGAGACTGCTTAATCTTCAGAGCTCCTCGAAGCTCAAAATGCCGACTGAGCTCACTATATTTAACTTTAAAAAATTGAGAAGGATTTGCTGCCCTTCAGCTTGCTCAGTCTGACCTCCTGTGCACGCTGTTTCTCCTGTCTTCTCTGAGTCTTGGTTACCTGCTACGAGTGCTCCTCTCAGCTCTGCTGGGCTGTCATGGATCCAGCAGCTGCAAGCCCAGCGTTCCGCTGGCTGTTAGTAGCCCTTGGAAGAAATGCTTTCAGCTGCCTAAAGCAGAACGTCTACTGCACTGTAATTGATGATAGGATCTGTGAGATACGTGACCCTCAGTCATTGGCACATTGGCAGCACCTCACTGATTGTGAAGAAATTTGAAATAATGAAATCTTGTAACAAGAAAGAAGTTAATTGCTGGTTCAGTCCTTGTGGTGTCTTTGGTAAATCGAAACCTGTTCTTCACATGGTCATGCTGTTTGCCTTCATGTGCTCACTGAAGTAAGAAGATGGTAACAGTCTAGTCTCAAACTCAGGTGTCTTAGATGTGTCTATCCACTTATGTCAGGTGGTAAAACTTCTCTGCCAGTGCAATGCAGACTCACATTTGGGAGCCTGACTGTGGTGTGTGCACAGCCTTTTGAAAATCTGTTCAGTGCTCTGAACATTACGAACTAAGAAAGGCCATTCCTGTGTACCTCATGGGCAGCGATGAAGCAGCTGTGATGTGGAGGTGGCTTCTCAGTTGCTCTCGCTGTGGTGTCTTTCTAGATTTCTGCTGTATTTGGTGGGTGTTCACTTCAAGCAAACAGCTCTCAGAATTCTTATTTCTGAAAATTTTAAAGTGGTGATATTTACTATTTTTTGCTCTCAGATTGGGGGGAAAAAAAGTTCATTTTAAAAAACAGTTGTAACTTTTCATTAGTGAACAGCGACATTAATGTAAGTTAATAAATTGCTGAGGACATAATTATGTACTTAATCACAATGTTCTGCTAGGTTTGAGTGCTTTGTTTCATTATTCCATGCCAGAATTAAGTTGTTGTTCAAGCCTGAGTAGAAAGTAATACTATCAGCTTTTAATTTGGTCATGGAATGTGGTCTACGTAGATGTGTGCAGGGAAAAGCTTGCTTAATTTGAGCCTGGAAAGTAACACTTATTTTGTTTGGCAGACAAGATCATAGATGAAGGACATCTAACCAAAGTGGAAGAAACAAAGCTTTTGAAAGGTTAGATTTATGGATTATATAAGTGTTTTGAAGCGTGGTTCGTATGTGACCTTAATGCATGCATGTTCTCTCTTAAACTGGCTGTTTGTTTTGTTGAATATTCATGTTAGGAAAACAACCAATGAAAGGGGGGAGGTGTTTTGTGTACTGACCTCAAATACTGTCGTAGAGTAAAAAGGTTTAAAGGAAACAACTATTGAGGATTGATGAAATTCTTGTCCCAACTGAGTTCTTACCATAATGTACTTATTTTTTAATTGAAGGTACAATATATATATATTTATATTGCAAACTGATTAAAATCTCTTGTGCTGGCATAAACTCTGACTAGTTTTAGTCATAGGAGGAAAGATAAATAATGTTCGGTCTGACCTAAGATGCAAATGAAAGTGTTTTTCAATTTGATCTGTTTGTAGCTCACCCCTCATAATAATTTCAGAGCAGTGACTAACCTCCCAAGCCTGCCTATCGCAAGCAAAATATAAGCGTGCATCTCCAACTAATTTTCCTCTTCAGTACAGAACAAGTGAAATACAGAGATTTAGTTTGACAAGATTTACCATGCCAAGAAACAGTGATCGTTATCTTGCAGTGTCAAAACTGCAGAAAAAAGTTCTGAAGTATGTAGGTCAATATTTCCTGCGTGTCTAATAATGTCAGGTTGGGCTTGCAGGCTGACTCCACTTCTGTAGGTTTTTATTAACGTCTAGACGTACTAACTCATTGCTTTGTCCTTCTGCAAAGTGTTACTGCACTGAATAAATGTTAGCCTGGCTGTAGTCCTGGTGGTTTAGAGACTTTTCTCTTTCTGTATGAAATGGCACCTTTAGTTGGTTTCTGTAGGTGTGCAAGCTATAGACAACGTGCCGTATTTGGCAGAAGAATGCATACAATAACTGTAACTTAACACTTGCATGCCAGTTAACTTGCAGTACGACGAGCTATTTTTAGTGTTTGCTAATGTATTTGAACTCTTCAAGTACGTATGATGTCAACACGTTTTAATATACTTCATCATTTTGGCTATATTCATTCAGCTTAGTTTTATTATGGGAAATAGAAACGACTGCTGTGAAATAATTTAGCACAGGAATCAGTTCTGTGCTTCAGACTGTGGTTCCAGCATAGGAAGCAGGGTTCTAAACCATCTGTCTTTTTTACTTCTGCCATTTCCGACGCTTACATTTGCACGTCTTTCCTCTGGAGCCTGGATCAGGGGGTGAGGGATAGCGGGGGGAGGGGAGGCATTATACCTGAGAGCAAGTGGGAGGGAGCGTGGGAGGGAGGAGAGGGGGAGAGAGAATTAATGTAGGGCTTGGAGCTCACGCTGCTCCACTTAGTGCAGAACAAGGAAGCTGTGTCCATGTATGACCTGATATGGTAAGGTTGGTTGGATGCAGATACTGCTCAGCTTCACACTCCTGGACTGGCCACTAAGACAAACAGCATGGGTGAGGCTTTCAGGATATACTTTTCTTTATACCTAAGGCTTAATTTTTTTTTTTTTTATGGTTTTCATGTCAGTCTTGTGGGTTTAATTCTCTTTGATACATGTAAAATGCTCTGTATTGTGACGTCTTCAGAATTTGTTTTTAGGGAATAACACTTCTAAACTGGGGACGTACTGTTTTCACTTAGCGAAGAACCACCCCAGCCATCGAATTCCCTAACTACTTCAGTCACTGTGAGCTTTGAAGTCAGCTGAAGGCATATGATTTATGTTAGGGAAAGCTGCCAGGCCTGAACCCCTCATGCTGGGTCAGGGTGCTTTCCCCTTCTCCCTCTCCTGTGATTTCAGTCCTGATAAAATAGGAAGAGCCTGGTTCTTGATCGGCTACTTTGCTTGTACTTGTCATCTTCTGTTTTGGTTAAAAGTTTGTGTTCTGGCACAAAGAAAGAAGACTCTTCACGTTAGATAACAGAAATGCTTTCTTTCTGTTAACCTGTCATCTTGCTTGTTTCTCAGTGTTGCACGTTTTCATTTTTCGCTTCTTGTTTAGGGGCATTCAGTTCCTTTCAGTCTCTTGTTATTTGTAAAGGCGGTGCCCCCAGACTTCCTCATGACTCCTGTGTTGTTGTGTTTATTGCTTGTTGGCAGTGGTTTCTAACACTATTCTTACAACACGCCTTATTGCTTAGTATTGTGCATCTTCCCTTCCTGGTCTTCCTCTGGCACTTTTTTTCTTTGCATCTACAGTATGTATCTGTATGTGAAGAGATTGTGTTCGCTGTGCTATTTCCACATACACAGGCATCACTCCTACCATATATAATGTCATAACGATGCCTTCAGTGTGTGTACATGTCACTCTCTTTACCTGGAACTTGATACTCAGAGAGAACATCCGTTAATCTGAGGCAGCAGTGCTGTCAGACCAAGGCTGGGTGCATATAGTCTGCCAAGAGAGAATTCCCTCTATTCAGCTTCTCTTGCATGTTGGTGACTTTGTAGCTGCTGACTGCCTTACAGGAGTCACCTCAGCTTCTGAAAATATGCTCCTCATTAAAAATTGAGAAGTGATGAGAAGGCTGCATGGCTTCATTAAGCTGCATGTGATGATATGGTGGGTTGTATGTGACCAGTTATTTTGTGAAGCGTTGGGTTTGGTGGGTTTTTTTTGGTGGTAAAAGCATAGCAACTGCCTTCTGGAAATACAATCTGAACTGAAAATTCTTTCTTTAGACTAGTAAGTGTATTCTTTATTGATTCATGCTACCCTTTTTTTTTACAGTACAGTATATACAAGACTTGCTGCTATTATTTTTTTGTTCAAAATACTGAGACACAGTTTTATTCATCGCAGCAGTTTATTTCTGACTCATAACAGTATCTGCATTGTTCTATATCTCTTTTTGTATTTGTTCTCTGATTGGATAAAACAATCAGCTTTTGCAAAGAGTTCCAACTGGCAAGAATACAGCTATACACAAAAGTTCAAGCTGTGCATGAGACAGTTGCATCCCCGATGAGATGCTAAGCTAGATTAATGAGTTCAGTAAAACTGAATCCATTTTACCCCAGATTTATGAAGAAGTAAGCGAACACCAGGTTTTTCAGAGCTTTCTTCAGTTCTTCTTTCTAGTGACATTTAAGTCATAGATATA
>PPHD01009440.1:0-20660 GCA_002909625.1 Bambusicola thoracicus
GGAGCGGGGCCGCGGCGGAGGAGCGCCTCGGGAGGCAGCCGCCGGTCTGGCGCCCCGCAGTAAGTCCCCGGGACGCCTCTCGGGATCGCGGCCCCGCGGCGGCCCGGAGCGGGGCACGGGGCCGCCCTCCCCCGGCCGCCTCCGGCTGCGCGCCCGGGGAGCGCCTCTGGCGCGGCCACAGCCATTTTGTTGTCCGAGCGCTGCCCGGGCCGTGGTCGTGTGTTGGCAAATGGTTTTCGTGGTGCTGGGGTGTGGGGCTGCGGTGCCGCACTCGGGAGAGCTCTCGGTCCCGGCCCTCTCAGGTAGTGCCGAGGTCTCGTCTCGATGCCTGCAAGCCACGGGACCTACGCGTGCTTCTTATTCTAGGCCTGTGTCATTGTTGGCTCATTGCTTCACTGAGGTAAGAATAGAAAATGCGCATCTGTGAAAAACACACACCCGTGGAAAATATTTGACTCGATAAATCTAATCCACATAAAGGAATTACAGCGTTAACCTGCTGCTCACACCTATAAAGCCACACACAAACACTGCTGAAGGTTTGGTCGCATTTGAGCGGCCCTGCTGAGAACACACGTAGCATCACTCCTGCTGCTGATCAGGGCTGTGGGCAGTGAGGTGCCCAGCCCTATGTCTGGGGGTGCTGAGGGTGTCCTGCCATCCCTTCCCCACTACCTCCCCCTTCCACCCCCCAGCTAAGTTAAGACCCTTTGTCACCATTTCCATTCCAACTCAGTGTGGGTTATGGAACGCAGAGCGTACAATTACTCTAGACTAAAACGTAAAATAGCATGTAGCACTGGCTTAAGGGTTGCAGCAGTGGCCAGGGGGGCAGGACAAGAGCTGCTGAAGGCAGCAAAGCAGCCTGGAGAAGGGTATGCAGTACTACAACCTAAAACAGATTTAAGTACTTTTCTTACTATTTTATGGAGACTGGGTTCTTGCAGCACCAAAATGGATAAATATTTTGGGCAAAGAACAAATGCCCTTTGCCTCATATACGCTGTTAACAGACAGTAGTAGATACAGACAGCATTCACACTCCACCTCTTCCAAAAAGTGGCTGGAATACACAAACCCCATCACTAATATCTGGAGGCAAGCCTAAAATCTTTCATACCATATGGCCTGGCCAGAGTGCCTCCAGTCATGTAACGCTAGCTGCAAGAAATGACAGGAACACAATTAAAACAATCAAAGAAGCAGAGAGCTAGCCAATGTATGCCTCAAAAGAAAACCAGTCAATCACGGCAGGCTTGTTAGCAACCAGCGTGGAGCAGGCAAGAGGTATACGACCTTAGATACATTGCACATGGAACCTCCAGCAGCAGGAAGAGTGGTTGTGCCATGGTAGGAAGCCCTGATGAGATGTATCCTGGAATATTAGGTATGATTCTAGTCAGCAGTTTAAATTAACCTTCTACCAAAAAAAGGTATAGAAGCATTATCAGAATGATCAGAGGAATGAGAAGTCTGTCATATGAAAAGAACCTGACTTAGTCTAGCAAAATTCATCTGGAAATGGATATGATTTATACTTTTAATTATAAGAGCACATAATCGGCAGCGGTGAAGAAAAATAAAAAGAACAAATAGGCATAAACTGCTTATGCTGAGGTTGAAAATTGGAAGGTTTCCATTAATGAATGAGCTATAGAACAGTTACACGGAAAAACAAGAGGCTGGACTTGACAACTCTGAATAAAAATATTCCTGTTTTTCAATTTTCATTAAACAATCATTACAATGCGCGAATATCTCCTGATTTCTTAATACTTGCAAAGCACCCAGCTGTTTCTGTTCCTGGCAATGGAAATAAGCACCTGTTTGAAAGTAAAATATCTCACAGCCCTGATTTCAGTAGCATATTACAATTAGAAATAAATAACTAAATAAACCTTAATCCGTGTTCATAACACATGCAACTTCAGTTGGGAATAGCAAGATGGAATTCCTTGAGAGTAGTGATATATGGCACAAAGTTAATGGTCACCCATGTTTGGCATCTGTGCTTGAACTGGCAGCAAGGTGGTTGAGAGCAAAAGTCTTTGACAACAGCCAGATAGATTTGTAATTAAAGAAATTACCCTGCGCAGCCTTACGCGGTAATGTTCTTTGAACAGAAAATATACATATCTGGAGAGAAGATTCAAAAGAAAGATGTGAGCGCCCAGGAAATTCCCACAATGAAAACCAACAGGGATCTCAGGGAAGTACATACGGCCAAACATCTAACTAATATTAAACACTGCCACAGGATACGCAAGCAATAAAGCAGCTCCTAACCACATAGCTGAGAAAAAGAGGAGGGGGCAGGGGGAAGCTATTTAATACAAGCTGCCGCAAACCAAGCAAAAGAAGTGAAGAAACTTTCCAACTTTAACACATGGCACTAATCGACATGCTGCTCGCCATGACATGCCGCAGATCTACAGTCTAGGCTCTAACAGAAACAGACCATACGAAAGAAAATTAGCATAAAATCAAAGATGCAAGATGCACCAATTCCTTCTTAAAAAGAAACAATCCAATGATTTACAGTCTGAGGGAAACATTTCCAAAGCCCTCCCCAAGGAATTCTTCCTCCTCCCTACCATATGTGTTCAAGAACAACATTATCATTAAACAAATGATTCCTCAATCATCAGAACGGTTATGTCTGACCTTCCAACGATCACCATCTTTTGTTCGGAAAGTGCAAGTTCTGCTTTGATTAAGTCTACGCTTCCTTTGTGTTCTGCACCAAGGAATGAACCCCATCCCCAGGTAAACTGCAGCTGGATCTGACTCCATTGTCTTATAGGATGCCAGCCCTGAAGCTGCAGAAAAGCAGCCTCTGGTCTAGGGAATGCTACTTCACTGTAAGACTGAAAGACAGTGTGTGCAGTGTGGACGGCAGTGCAGGAAGATGGGCGACCTGGCAGTAGAAAAGCTTTTCCTGTGATGAATTTGAACTTGGGCTGCAGCTTTACAGTGAAAAGTGTGTTAAGATGCTTTCTTCTTTCCTCATCCTGGTATCTACTTTCAAAGCATTTGTAGAAAGACAGTTGTATTGAAGACTTTTACTCCTCTTCCAAATTAGTATCAATAATGAATCCAAAAGCTATGGATGGAAAAGAAAGGAGAGGGAGAGGCACAAACATTTTATCACTGAAGACTTATTTCCGTAGGAAACAAGTAAAGAAAACATACATGAAAGTGCAGATGAAACATCCTCCACCTTTCTTTTCCACCTGCACACCAGTACAAAAGTTAAATCCTGTGACCTTGAACAAACCACAAAAAAAAAGTCAGCCAGGAAAGGTGTTTCTGTCCCTCCCCAGTCCCTGTGGAATTGTATGTTTGTTTCAGCTGCAAAGAAGGGGCTTTCTCTTACTACGTGTTCTTCAGAGTTTAATGTAATGCAGCCTTTATCTTGGTAGCTGCCTCTAAATACTGGAGCAATCTAATCTAATTGTAAGCAAATTAAGGCCTTTAAGTAACAAGCATCAAAATACAGATGAAACCTTAATACAAATCTTTTTCATCCATGTATCACTGATCTATAATACTACAAACTCCAAATGCAAGCTTTCTACTAAGCAAGCAGGCGATAAAAGTCATATGTTTCTATATATACTTAATAGAATCGAAAACTTGGGCTTTGTAAAATCACAGGAAAAGTTATGGCAGCGAGAAGAAATCCAAAGTTGTGACCCAATCTTTGGTTTATATGGAGATCAGTTCAACACTTCTATAATTTTCCGTATCTAAATGGTAAGAGAAGGCAAAACAGAACAGCAGTTCTCACATGTGGCTGTCAGAAACATCACATGTAATCACTATGTGCAAATAAATAATGACATGATTGCATTTCAGCTCTGCTATCATATACTGAGAAAATACCATGAGGTTGCTGAAGCTGTGTACGCAGTCACAACAACAACAGTTTGTGAACCTCCGCTTTAAATCTCATATACCTGACAATAAGTGCACCAGATGACTTTAAACTGGCTACAAAAATATTACAAAAAACAGCTGGATAAGGCTTCACTATCATAACAAGATTATAAACATATGATATTCTTGTGACAAAATCATTATGATTTAAGCAGCTTGGCAAGAGATTCATTAGTACTTCTCAGAATCCTATTTTACAATGGATTTTCCACAATAGTGGTTTTATGTTACATAGCAGGAATTATTACATAGCAGACAGTTTTATGAACCCAGGTATCCACTTTGGTGGGAATGGAACAGTAAATGAATCTCAAGGCTTTCTTAAAGACCGTCAGCAACGGAGTTTGCTAAGAAAAGCCCCATCAAACTAACTGGCTGTCCGGCATAGAGGTACAGAAACTTCGGTTCCTTTCCAGGATCTCGAGAAATGTTAAACTGATTTGTTTGTTGACATGTCTACAAGTAATTTTTAAAGTTTATTTTTACACTCTTGCTAAGTGTAGCCTGTAGATCACTAGTGTGTAGTTAGACTCTCTTTCTACTGTGGATAAATGAAATTTCTCATTATTACAAAATCTCCATCTCAGGGGAAATGATACCAGAGAAGTTTGGACTGAGAAAGTGCAAAACCCACAGATAACCCTGTCTTTCTGTCCTGAAACTGATTCTGAAACTTTTCTGCAGTGCAGCATCCTACTCTGCTATGTGATAATTATGGTGGCTAAATTAATTAATAACTGATATCTAAAAAATCCTACATTGAGTTTTCTGCAAACAGATGCATGTAGGATTGTCATTAAAACATCTCAGCACCTAGCAAGCCAAATGTGAAAGCCACTTTGACCCACTCCCTACAGCCACGCGGTTACCAGAATTTCAGTTCGTGTATGGTTTGTGATCACTTGATGATCTCAGAAGGTGTCTCAAACAGTATGTGAATGCCATCATAAAAGCCTTTAGCTAGAAAACTGGATTAAACAGACACTTATAGCAGAGAAGGCTATTTTAATATCCCCTGAAATAACACAAGAAAAAAAAATCTAAATTAAGCTTTTGGTTCCATCTTAGCCAAAGAAGCCAGCACTTCAGAAAAAGACAGTAAAAAAAAAATAAAAAAATGGAGAACTGAAGAAGAATTTCAAAGCAAGAGTATAATTTGTCTTACTTACCACCACTTGTATCCCAACGAAAGGTATTTCTCAAACAAGTGTTGCAAATTGCTGCACCCCAAATGAACGGCAACGCTTGGAGCACTGTAGCAGCAATGATCAGATTAAAGGGAAAATGTAAAGAAAGGTATATTACACAGAACTATGCATAGAAAATGCATAGTACATTGCCTTATTACAGTGAACTCTGGAGAGTTTAAAGAAAAATATGACCAAAAAATGGCTGTGATGAAGTAGAGGTGGAAATCAACAGTTACTGCACATTTCAAACCCAAGAGAGTTACGCAAGCAGTGTGAAAAAATAAATTGCACATCCTTCTGTTTCAGTGTCTAAAAGCCTGCTCTAAACAATTTTGCTCACATATTGGTTGTAGTCTAAGTGGATTATCACAGCACTGTACTGTAGCTAATTTATCCTGCTCTTCACAAGGACTATTTATCTTACCTACCATATTACCATAGCTGGATTGCCTCCGATACCAAAGCTAGTAACACTGCCATTGCAGCTCTACATAGGACTTGCTGTGTACTGCAGGCATGCATCTTCCCTGGACCCAGGAACTTACCAATTGCTTGTAAGAAGCAAGGCAGTATGTTTCGTATTTTTCTGTTAGGGTTTCAGTTTTCAACCAGGAGTCTCTGAGAGTTCAGTTCAGACCCATCTTCCTTAATAATATTTTGACTCCCTCAAGAATGTTCCCCATGTCCCGGCTTCCACCAAACACCTGAATATCTCAGCAATATGGTACAACCGATATCAAACAGTGATCTCAAAGTCACTTCTTAAAACATACTAGATCCATGTTCTAACATTTCATTAAGTGGATTTATAGTGAGAAATGTAGGGTTAAAACAGGACAGGGAAGTGCATTGGTTGCAGAATACTGAAAACTAGATTTTTAACAGTGTGGCTATTCTGTGGAAGATGAGATATATGAATGACAGGTCAAAGAACCATAGAATGGTTTGGATTTGAAGGGATCTTAAAGATCATCTAGTTCCACCCCCCCCTTACCGTACACTAGATCAGGTTGCCCAAAGCCCCATCTAGCCTGACTTGGAACTTCTCCAGGGATGGAGCATTCACAGCTCTGTCCAACCTGTTCCAGTACCTCACCATCCTCATAGTGATTAATTTCTTTCTCTTGTCTATTCTAAGTCTACCCTCTTTCAGTTTAAAGCCCCTACATCTTATTCTATCACTACTTGCCCTTGTAAAATGTCCCTCTCCAGTTTTTCTGTAGACCCTCTTTAGATAATGGAAGGCTACTATATGATCTCCCCAGAACCTTTTCCAGGCTGAATAAACCCAACTGTCTCAGCTCGTCTTCATAGGAGAGGTACACCAGCCCCCTGATCATCCTCATGGCCTTCCTCTGGATTTGCTCCGACAGCTTGTTGTCCTTCATATGTTGGGGGACCCAGAGCTGAACAGAGTACTCCAGGTAGGGTCTCACAAGTGTGGAGCAGAGGGGACAATAACCTCCCTTGACCTGCTGGGCACTCATCTTTTTGATGCAGCCCAGGATGTGGTTGGCTTTCTGGGATGCAAGCGCACGGTGTCAGCTCATGTTGAGCTTCTTATCAACCAACACCCCCATGTCCTCCTCAGAGCTACTCCCAATCCATTCTCCACCCAGCCTTTACTTTTGCTAGGGATTACCCCAACCCATGTTCAGGACCTTGCACTTGGCATTGTTGAACTTCATGAAGTTCCTACAAGCCCATCTCTCAGGCCTGTTTTAAAAATGGGGGCTAAGTTTTTCCTTTCGCATCTCATCAGGTCCCATGGGCTTGTGCACCTTTATATTCCTCAGATAGTCTTGAACCTGATCTTCTCTGTAGTGGGTGGTTCTTCATTCTCCTGGTCCCTGCCTTCGGATTCTGTGACTTGGGCAGTGTGGCTACAGCACTTGGCAGACTAAAAGTGCATTTCTCTATATTGACAGGTACCCAGAGAAGACTGCAGTGAAATTGTTTCGAAACAGTGGCAGCGCATGAGTCATAGTGCTTCTTGAAATTATTAAGTATATCTGGCAATAGTGCAGCAAAAATCACTTGTATTTTACTTATTAAATATTTATCTATTTGAGGTTTTCTTTTTTTAATTCAAAATAGTTTCTTGGTAAATAACATCAATTCTAATATTTTTGAGGGCCTTAAGCAAAGTAACCTCTTAACCAACCAGTCAGGACAGAAAAGATGAAATTGTACGAGTTCTCTGTGTTTTTGAAAGACTTGACAAAGTTGTTTAGATTTTGCAAGATCAAAATACTTGGGGGTGGAGACAGTTACCTTGTCACAATATTAAGTCTGCATTCAAGCAACTTGCTCCTTTCCTAAGCCTTGCTCTCTCAAAATACTTTTGTAAATAACAAAACCCACAAACAGCGGTCCCCAAAGATTTTCACACATTTCTCATGAGGTAGGCATAGAAATATATTAAAAACAAAGCTTTCCCTGTTGAATAAAGCATACGATCACTTTCTATTCATTCGCACACTTGTGCTTGCTATCCGAATGCTGTGTTGGCAGCACATGACATAACAGCAACTTTACTGTGCCTTACTCAATGGGTCATAATTGAGATTTTCTTCCACTCCTTCTCAGTGTAGATGCCATATTTATCCTGTTTATATCTCTTTCTCCCAGACCTACACTTTCTGAATTCGGTTCCCTCTTCTCTGTCACTTTTACTCTAAACACTACTGATTAGGTTTTCCTCTCCCGTCAGATCACTCTCAAAAGCTATCTTTGGGCCTCTAACTGCCTTCTCACTCGGGCCCAGCTATCTTGCCAAACACCGACATGTCTTTTAATATTCCCTGCCTTGTTTTTTATCCCCTGCTTTGCAGTTTGGAGCCTCTCCTCCCTCCTGGCTCCCTCAGCAGAGGACATGTCTCTCCCATATGTCTCTCCCAGTCCTGAGGAGGATCTCTACCTCCTGCCAGCAAGCTGCCTCTCTCCTCAGAAATTTATTTGGAGTTGCCCTCTTCACCTGTGGAGAAACCTCATTCTTCCTCTCCTCCTCTACTTTCAGCATCTCTACTCTGCCTCTCTGCCAGCAGTATTCCTCAGCTTGCCCAGGCTCTGCTGGAGGCCCCTCATATTTGGTCCTCCAAGCTCTTGCTGCTTCCAGGAGCCATCTCAAATCAAACCTTACTCAAGGTGCTGAAACGCTTTGACAATTGTTATGGTATGTCCTATTTCCAGCTTGTACAGGAAGCAGACATTGAAATCACAGAAGAAAGCGAGCCTGTTCTTCTTGTATTTCTGGCTGAGGCTGGAAGTGGAGTGCCAGAAATCCACTGTGGCTAATCTGCTGTATAGAGAAGTCTCTTGTAGTTCCTTGCATTGAGAGTCCAGCAGTGCTTTGTCCTTAGGAGATTTGTATCTCAACCTGGAAGAGTCAAAGGTAGCATCTTCACAGAAACACTGGAAATTCTGTGTGCAGCACAAATGGATCTCAAAGGCCATAGCAGGAATTTGGGTACAGCAGGTGATACGCCTGGTAACTAAAGGCAACTGAAGTAAAAAACATGTTTTAATATTCAGGCAATGGCTTGCATGCAACGAGAGGCTGTTTCACAGAAGTTTTGATAACACCATCCTTCAAAACATCTTGCAGGTGACCCTGCACTTCTGTCATCAAATTCTTCAGCGGGCATTTTACAGAGACAGTATGGATGCAGATGTTAGATTTGAATGGACTCAAGTTGCAGTCTCACAGATCTAATAAATTTTGTAATTAAGATTAAAATTTATCCTTCTCTTAATGATATAAGTAGGTCATCCATCCATTGATGGTCTGTTTATTGGAAAATTATAGTTTGATGAGTAGGTGCGATTTCCTTTAAGCAGATGAAATATAAGTACACGGTGCTAATGGTACTAATAATACTTGGTGTTAAATGCAGAAAAAAAAAAAAAAGGAAAAAAAAAAGGAAAAAAAAAAAAAAGCCAGTTGAGAAACCAAAAGTTGAGGCATTAATAAAAATATTAATTAAAACTTGAAGGGTGTCTCTAGATCTTGAAGGGGCTCATATATGGGTGAAATCCTCCATTTATTCAGCATTTAATATTTTTGCCTACAGAAATTTTTACATCAGTTGACAGAGCCCCCTCAGACTGCTCTTGCCAGTCTGAATCCTCGTGTAGCCCACTGTTCTGTTCAGTTCTCACATCACATTTTTGAGTAAGAGTCTAAGAACATCCTGTGTAGCCATGGGATTATTGGTCCTAGGTTTTGCAAAATTTCCCATGCACACTTTTAAAACAACAGCAGAGGATTATGAGAGCTGGCAGATACCACAGACATAACTGTTTTCAGCAGCTGCAACAGATGTTTTAAAAACATTTCCTTATTCAAACCTTCAGTTAGTTCAGGGCTTGTGAAATGCAGTCCTTCATGTTGTTTCCTGTCCTCAGTGTATTCTCTGGGTACAGTGACCTCAATCCTTCTTGCTCATCACCTGCCTACATCACCTTGTAGGTTGCCACTCCAGGTGATTTGCAGGGCTGCGGCTTGAATCCGCTGCTCCTACAGCCATCCAGCCTTTGGGAAGGCTTCAGAAGAATTTATGTCAGAATCACTATTCCATTAAAACAGAACCAATTCTTGAAATATATTATAACTCACCAGCGTTTTATTTCAGAAGGGCACATGGTTAAAAAGTCCTATCAGTATCAAAACATCATGAGTTACTATTTTAGGAACAATGATGATGCCGTTGTGATTTTACTTTCCTTTTCTCTGTCCTTTACCTTCCTCACAAACTTGACCTGACCTGGGATTAAACAGTCAGAAATGTTGGCCTTGTAACTTATTTCTCTTACTAAAAGAGCACTAATAAGCTGACCTCAGCAAACAAAATAAATAGTTGGAGTGGCAAAAGGTGAGCAGTGGTACACATGTGATCTTTACTGATTCATTTATACCCATATCTGCTTGCAGCACAATTGGCCACACATCAACAAGACAGAAGTTTTCTTTTCTCTCCACTCGCTTCCCTACTCTGTTTACCTAAGCAGCGGGAGTCATCTTAGCAGTTGGTAGTGAGATAAGATACAGAATCTAATTCATCTTCTTGTCTCTCAGGAAAGACTACTGGCAGTTTTTGAACAAATGTCTCATTCTAGCCATGATACTCTGAATGTAAATTTGGGAAGAAGAATTTCTCCAAATAATTGCAATTTAAATGCTGAATCCCAAGTATATTTATTTTCTTAGCTTTTTTTTTTTTTTTTTTTTTTTTTCTGATGTGAGTTGAATACATGCTTTAAGAAATTTCTTTTTCCGTGGTTGCTATGGTAAAAAGCAGGCCCCAGTCCTTTTACTTAAAACCCATGAACTGCAATTAACTGTTTAATGTTGTAACGTACAACAGCTCTAGTAACACCTTAACAGCTTTAAGCATGATACTCCCATCATCTCAGCAGATGGTGATTTTTGGCATTCTGTGTTTTCAGTTTGTTCTTCTGCTTTATCATCCTTGCCATTATATCTTTTGATAAATGCTCCTAGACTAACTTAATTGCAATTACATTAGACTGAGGCACACCTTGGATCTTTCTGTATTTCCATTAAAGATGACTGATAAAAAAAAAAAAAAAAAAAAAAGAAGTCGTATGTGAATCCTTGGCAGTAATTATAAAAGCAGATTTTAAAGTACATTAAGAATCTGTTTCTTCTCATTCGCAACTGTAAAAGTACAGTCTTGAAATACCCTCTGTATACTACAGGAGGTCTACACATCAACAGCTGAGGAGACATAATTGATTCTTTTGTGAAGAAAGAGCCACCCTGAATGTTTCTCAAGAGTCTGAATTAAATGAGAGTTACCAAATACAACTTGTTTTAATAAGGGGAGTTGCCCTTTATTATTATTTCTGTGGAGCTGGAGATGAAATGCCCCATGAATTTTGCTCATTGTTTTAAGGATTTATGGCTTGCATAAATCTGTTTTAATGTGGAGATTTAACCATATTTAGAAAAAAAGTTGTTAATGTCCAGACATTATCAAGAACAAGACTGTCTGGTAAAATTGCTTTTAAACTGCACTCTTTCTCCCATATTTGTATCCAATTTCTACCATATATTCATTTTTTTTTTCCAGATAGAAATGTATTCTTTGGTTTTAAAATCAGAAATGTTCTTCATTTTGCTCCGTGAAGGGATTTTACATATTAAGCAGTCAAGGTACTCCAGGTGTAGATATTGTTTTACTTTGTGCAATATAGGACCAAATAAAGGCTTTGTGCTTTTTGGTACCTTCAGCAACAGCAGCATTTTGTCCTATTTAGGAAAAGAAAACAATGAAGAAAAAGGAAAAAGAACAGTTTTCCCAGAGTCATGGTGTGATAATTTTGCAGCTTCAGGTTTTAAAATATGAATGTCTCCTTCACAGCTCTTTCCTGGCTGACTCCAGGTTTCTATGATTATTATTTATTCAGCGCTGATAGTATGTTTGACATTGTGCAAATATAGAAAGAGATATTCATGTGGACTCTCTGCCAGGATTCCCTAGTTGTCAGTGGCAGTGTTAGCCTCTTTACGCAAAAGCTTGAGGCTGTCTTTAAAATGGAGATGTGTAACCATCCCTCCAACATGCAGCTATGGGAAACGCTGCTCAAATGCACCCAGCAAAGCCTTGGGAGAATGGACCCAGTGGTGTTTAATTTAGCTAGGACAACAGCAGCATGAGATAGCTCTGACTGATCAAATCTCTAACAGGAGACAGTCTTGATAGATTCAAAAGCTGGAATTGTTTTATGGGAAGGTAAGTGGGAGAATCAATCCTCCTTATTTAACACCTAAAGAATCAAAGACTGTTTGCCTGAGTGTTTCATGCTTCCTTTTCAAACCTGGTGTATTCTGTGAAGTCCATAAACTTCCATATAACTTATCTGTGTGATCTACTAACAGTCCTTGTGCTTAGTTCGCCCTCACAGTGATGTTGGTGTTCCTCAGACTGCTACTGCTACTGCTACTGGCTTTGTCAGAAGCAGTATCTTCCCAATGGTAGCAGTGGAAGACTTTGTCAAGAACAAATACCTCATGTTAGTGGCATTTGACCATAAAAACCCCACAAAATCCAAATCCATAACCCAAAAAACACACACATTCATTGGGGCAACACATTCATTAGGGCAACACAAGTCACATACAGCAGTCAGTATCAAAAAGCCACACTTCCTGAAATTAGTATTGTACGGAAGCAGCCAAAGCAAAAAGACTCATTAAAAATACACAAACCTTTGAGGTTCTGAAAGCTGAAGTCAAATGTATTGATCTCAATCCAAAGCTATGAAGAAAATTAAAGAGCGATATATCAAATCTAATGGATAAATTGCAGATTCTGAGTTAGACCTTTTTTTTTTCTTTCTCTTTCTTTTTGCAAGGAAAAGAGAGCCCTCACATTTCATTGCACTCCAAAGAGGCTTCCCTCTGCTTATAAGCAATTTGTACATGGAGCAAGATGTCTGGTTTACACTCAGAAGAAGAGTTTAATTAATTCTCATTTTACAAATCCTCCACAATATTTATTCAGAAGATTGGCAAATTCCAGAAAGTTCACCCATCCCTGAAAGAGAAGTTTTGTAAACAAATCTGGCAACAAATTTGTATTAACAGCAGCAGCCCTGCTAATCTGTCAAGACGTAGTTTGTTTCTGACACTCGATTAAATTCTTTTTTGCTTAAGAATAGAAAGTAATTTGCTACAAACAAGCCATTTAGATGGGACATGGTGAGTGCCCCTCTGAAACTTCACGGGGCATTTAATTCATTTCAGCAGAAAACAAGTAATAATACGCTTAGCACGATTCTTTTTTGCCTTTTTCCAGAACAGAAGCAAGGCTGAATTGCTGTATTGACAAAAGAGCAACAATGTTAGAGATTTCAAGGTCTGTAAACCCCATTTACGGTATATCCCACGATCTAGACCAGCATTAGTCCACATCCTTTGGACACAAATGAAGGAGGTGTTTTAGGCTGTGGTTCCACAGGCACTTTCTTGCCCAGACCCTCCATGTCCTGGCCATTCCTTCCTGGGCACGTCATCCTCAGTTCTTATCCAGAATCAATCCACAGATCCAGTTCCCCGGGTCTCAGTAGAGCGGAATGGTTAGAAAAATCTGCCCTTAGTGTCAGCTGAGACAAAAGATACATGTATGGACATTACCGCTCTTTACCACTGTCGAACCAACCCGACCGCCTGGTGTGTGAACACTATGGGGTGTCAGTTTCTTCACTCTAAAAAAGATTTGGCGTTTCATCTCACTGCTTCCTCTTAGGATGGGAAAATAATTTGTGAATTTATTTTATGTCACAGCTTTCATAAAGCTGTGTGTAGCCTGGGGTAGAGGCTCAGCTGCTGCAAATGTCAGCAGAGTCACAACAGCTCACACCAGTGATGAAGCTGTCCAACCTTCCTGCCATGTCCCCAGCTCCTTCAAACTAAAAGGCTGATCCAGATCCCAGTGAAGTCAGTCAGAGCTTTCTGTGCCGGATCCAGCTATGGACAAGTGCGCAGCCACTTAAGTACAGCACTCAAGATATTGGGCTAATGTTAGTAACCTTTTTCTGCCTACTACAACACCCAGACTGCCTGAGCTAGCCTTTGTCTCAGGCAAAAGCCTAAGGAAATTGGATGGTTTTGTGTTGCATCTGAAAGGTCACTCTGTATCCCCGCGGACCAGGAGGTATGGGGGAACTCCAGAATTTGCAGCCAACTTCTCAGTTATTTCTGGAAGTTGTCGGATATTTTAGCTAATCTTAGTCATGGAGGAGTGAGATGATAAAAGTGAGGGGTTTAGAGCATCACATTTATAGGTGCTTTAAAACATATATATAAACATCTGCCGTTCTTGCTTTTCAAGTTCTTTTTTAAATGGAATCTTAATGTATATTTATGGACAATCAGGGCAGTGCTGGTATTTGCTTCTTCTCTAATACCACATGTAAGGACTTTGCTAAGTGACCTTCCCTGTGAAGCAAAGAAAATACACCTAAGGTCCCAGCAAAGTTTGACTTCACACAGGAAATTCATTCACTGTTATTATTGTGAAGCTCTTTAGTACTTAAATAATTCCTCATTTGGGACAATCTATGGCATAATTTATTTTTTTCCAATCAGCATGGGAGAGGAAAAATCCCCTGTAAGGATTTATACTTGACAGTGTGAAATAATTTATGAAATATAAGCAAGTTTATTTTGCAGCCTCTTGCTTAATTGGGGTTCATGCTATTTGAAAGAAGATGGAGCTGTAGCTATCTCAAATGTGCTAAATTTTCTCAGGTTGAAAAATATTATTCTTTCACGCTATTGACTCTGATTCCCTCTGTGATTTAAGCCTTTTTTTTACATGCTTAGTGGGCAGCGCCACAGCTACAAGCAATAACATACCAATTAACTCAGAGGTACTGATGGGACAGCTAAGTAGTTTTAAGTCAACGTATATAAACATTATGTTACTGGCTTGAAAATCTGGACATTGTTTGCAGCTGGAAGATTTGATTGCTTAATTGATTCTGAATTTCAAATTGCTTTTGCACATCAACCACTGGTTTGAATCTGCTCCAGATGGGCAATGACTGGAAGTTGTTATAATCTGGCATGTATTTGGTAGCATAGATAAGTGAGTTGACGGCCTCATTAAAAGTATCTCAGACATATGCACTGATTAAAAAACCCCTCATCACTGGCTCAGCAGGGGCTTGGCGGAGGGGAGCTGAAATGCTCTCTCACCCCTAAGGGCTCTTTCTGGCATGACAATGGACAGAAGTTTCTTATACTGCTGCCCACAAAGGTGATTGTAAAATATGTTATAGTCCAGTGTGTCTGCGTATCAGGGAATGCAATATGGGATGGAACGGTGCTTGTTTTCACTGCAGCCAATGGGAAAATACAGCACATCACATCCTAAAGAACGGGGTTAAATGTGGTCATGTTGATTGTGTCCTGGTAATGCCTCTTTGTTTCCCAAAGAAGCCTGGCGTGACCATATAACACGTCTGTGTGCATAACAGGATAACAGGTCTGTGTTTCATTCAGCTCAAGGCAGGTGAGCTAAATCTGATCCTGAGCGACTTCTTGCCAATCTGACTGCTAGTTGCTATAATAATAGGCAAGTATGTTTGCACTTTTTTTCACAAGCTCTGAACTAATGTGAACATGTTCTCTCCTCCAAAGCACTATGATTCAATTCCCACAACATACTCTTTTTGTTTGTTTGTTTGTTTAAATGAGAGAATGCCATTTTGAATGGCAAGTTTGGCAAAGACACTGACCAAGTTGACATCCCTGGCACATTTTTAATATGCTTTGTAACCCTGCCTACTGGAACTCAATGGCTTTCTCTGCAGACAGCTGGATTTCTGTGTGGCACTAGATGGCAATATTCCCTCAGCTCCAGCAGCAGTCAGGGGAGTGATGCACAGCAAAGGGACACATTCTGACCTTGTTGCCTTGTTATCACCCGCGTAGCTTGTAGGAGCTAGGTTTTGTGTCACTCATGCCAGTCTGAGCTGCAGAGATTTTTCCTCTCTCTGTATATTCCCCCACAAATCTTTACATCTTTACAGTTCTCTCTCAAAGCATTTGTTGGAAAGCTATGTTTACAGCATGGGCTCTTCCATTTCATTAAGAAAGCTTTTGTGTTCTCAGGCAATTTCATGATGTTTGTGCTCAGATCCACAGGGAAGAAGTATCTGCGTCTGGAGTACTGCACTGCTTTCTGCTGCCTTCTGCCTATTGCTGTGGTGATAGACTCAGTCAGGTCATTACTCAGATGCAGTATTGCCTCATTCCACTCATTGGTGGCTCATTTTTTTCACTTGCGTTTGTTCTCAGTTAAAATAAGCATCATGTGAACTCAGCGACCATAAAATGTGCTTCTGTATCTGCACCCAGATGCATTTGACCCTATCCTTGTTTGATATCACTAAAAGTTTTTTTTCTGATCTCAAAGCCCACAGGCAGCAAGGATCAGAGCCAGCTATGAATATTGCATTACCTTCTTTGTGTAGCTGAGACTGTGTTTGTCTTTGGGACACTCTTTTTCAGACCCAGATCTATTGAAATAGCACTTCACATTTCCCCCACTACATAATCCTTTTCTCAGATGACAGACTTACTACCACGCTTCCACAGCTCTGTCCAGGGAGGTGGTTGAGTCACCATCCCTGGAGGTGATCAAGAAATATTTAGATGTTGTGCTAAGGGACATGGTTTAGTGGGGAAACATTGGTAGTAGGCGGACAGTTGGACTGAATGATCTTGCAAGTCTTTTCCAACCTTGGTGATCCTATGATTCTAAGATTCTAAAGCCATACCCACTGCCTCCCTTATCCTCTGATTGCACATCTCCATGTCCTCAGATCAGCACTCACCTTTGCATGTTCTGTTTTCTTCTTTCTTCCACTCTTCAACTTTCCTTGAACTTCCTCTGCTATTTCCCTTTACCATCAAACATGCTATAGCCCCTGCTTCAATTCTCTACCTCATTAGTCTTTGTCCTCGTGTTCTCAAGCCACATAACTGAGAAGATCATGGTACTACTGTGTTGGTATTGCTGAGCACAGCAGTGGTGATGGTAGGACTGAGGCTAGGCATCCTGCAGCTGATGTGCAGTAATATGATGGAGAGAGAAGCTGACAGGATCACCAGAAGCACAGAGCCTTGAATAAGTCACTGCACTTACTTCAGACCCCTCATAAAAGAGCATTGTCCTCTGCTGTGAAGTAGTGAACTGTCCTCAGCCCTCCTGTTCCACAGGTGGAGGAACTTTACTTTAAGAAAGTGTCCCCCTCTGAGTGACACTCCACCACGTGAGCCCCTGCCCCGTGCCCGGCTGTACTCTTTTCTGTTAATTCCATACTCTTTGAAAACAGTGAATATAAAAATATTTTATTTGTGCAAAAAATGCAAAGTCATTTTGACTGAATATGATCAATCCCTTTTGCTGAATAAAATAGACAGAATGCAGTGTGATTTGTGATGCAAAGGCCTGTTTGAACAATTCTTGGTGGTATATTGAAGTATATGCCAAAGTGAAGTGCATCACGTTGTGTACATAGAAACCTCAGAGTTTCTGCACCCATATTTGCCCAGAGCATTCTTTCCTTTTGCATTTGCATCATTTGCTGCTTCAAGTCCTTGTTTATATATTTACCAATCATCCCAGGTGGCCAGGCAATCACAATAACAGACAAATTTGTAATCTGCAGTAAATACTGTATCCCAAGATACAGGGTTTCACCACATGAGCTCAGGCCCCAATCCAATTTCCAGCACTCAGGAGACTTCATTGACCTCAGTGCATTTTTCACTGTATCTTAACATATAGGAATTTAAAGACAACTCACATGATTAAAATTCAAGTGACATACATGGTTGGCATGGGCATGAGGTAGCATTTATTGCAGGTTTTAGATGTTCTAAACCACCGTGTCTACTGAACGAATTTCAGTTTCTTATCAATGCTCATAAATATCTTGAGAACAGGTGTCAAATAGATGAGGCCAGGCTCTTTTCAGCCTAGCAAAAGAACAAAGGGTTATGGGCACAAATGGGAGCTGCCCAGAGTGGTAATGGAGTCTCCTCTCTGGAGACACTGAAAACCTACCTGGACATTTTCCTGTGCAGTGTACTGCAGAGAGCCTGCTTTAGAGGGAGGTTGGACTAGATGATCTCCAGAGGTTCCTGCTAACCCCTATGATTATGAGATTCTGTGATCCACTGTCTACCTTCATCCACATTTGTCACTACAACAACAGGAAGGAAGGCAGAGGCTGAGCAGGCAGGATGGAGTGGAGGAAGTGGGAAGGATTAGAACTATGCTTGTTAATGCCTTAGTGTCCCCTAAAGTGAGTGTTCAAATTCTCAAATTATGGAATAAGTAGGAAATGTCAGACTCCTGGGATTCATTTTTCTTTTGCAAATGTTCTCATCCATAAGGTGTATAACCAGTGGAGCAATGAGATGACTTGTTTTCAGTTCTGACAACAACTGTGTTTTCAGGCTTCTGTATGTACTTACTCAGATTTAAGGCCATCCTTTACTTAAACCCGGATCCCATGAAAGTCCTTGATGTGTTGGAAGTGCTTCTTATTAACAGACACCTATGTTAATTATCAAGATGACTTGCAGGTTGACGTGTCTACAAGTCAATGCTAGAGAATAGATGGCCCAGATATCTGTCTGGGACTTTTTTACATAATTGCATGGCATCGGTTACTAAACTTGCTAAGCTGGGATCCTGAGATTAAGACAGCGTGGATACTCGTGGCTTTTAGCTTGCTCTTGTTACTCACAAATAGTACAGAGGAAGCTTTTAGCTGAGAAATCAAATGAAATGGTGCGTAAGTTTTTGGTGTAGGATGCTGAGGTACTCTTTTAATATTTTAGGAAAGGTTACCAAGGCAGCAGATGGAGAAGCTGTACTGTTTAAAGAGAGAGGATAGGAAAATAAAAGCTGACAATCTGAGTAATTTGATTGGTGAAATACCAATAAATACCCTTGACCTGAAGTTGGATCAGGGGTGGGAAAATTCTCATTAAGCTGCTCAATTCTTAGTGGGTGTTTATCGCAGTAAGAGCAGAATGCCTCCTTTCCTGTGGGTTGGCTACACAAAAGAGAGCCGCTGCTCTGGCTGAAATAGCCATTAATGAGAAAATTATGTCTTGAACCTCTGATGTATTTGAAAAGCGAGAGAACATTTTCTCCTGTTAACAGACTAGAAGTCTGTTGAAAATTAAGTGCATAGAAAAAGTGCAAGAGTCCTGAAGCTGCACATGTTGTTATGCAAGGAGACTGCTTCTCTGATGCCGGCCTATGTTAAAATCCCTCATTTTCTTGAGGACAGGCAGTTGGAAGTTTGCACGTCAGATTTTACTCTTTTCTACCTGATATCTTCACTTTCCATGTGCTTTATCTCTGCATCCCAGCCTAAGATGGGAGCAGTCCCTCACATGCTGATCCGTTGGTCTTTCCCCTGCACCAAAGACCCTTAATTTCTTGAAAGGTGTAGCGCCTTCCTCTCCATTTTACCTGATACTCCAGAAGACATTTTTTCAGAAATGTGTTTTTTCAGTACTGCTCTAAAATGCCCAGGTTTCAAATCATCTTGAAAAACAAAGAACGATTAAAACCCCAGCTCCTTCCTTGACCTTTTCATGTGCTCCAATTAATTTTTCCCTCCCTCTGCTCTGCCTGCAAACTCCCTGGCTGCACTCTCGCCTGCACTGCCCTGACCTCTTTTCATCTGGCTGCTTCATACCCCCACAGATTTCATCCCTGTCCTTCCTGCAGCAGCAAAGCTCATTGCCAGCAAGCTCCTCCTGCCTTGCTCACCTTTTCTAACTCATCTCTTCCTCAGCACCTCTATATTTGCCAATATGGATATACTTATTGATATTATTTGTTTTTCTCACAGTTCGGGGCTCTCTTAACTCTGGCATCTTTCTCACATTCCTCACAACCTGACAGGACAGATCAGGGAACCACGGAAACCATCTCAGCAGGGGAATACAAGAAAGAGAGGCCAAGGGAGGTACTGAGAGATACTGACAGTGCCCGAAGGAGGAAGAAAGAGCCAGAGCCCTTTCTGCTCACAGGCACTCCTCCCACAGCTGCCCTTTGCCCCCTCCTCCCTTGCTCTGTGCCTCCCCCGTCTCCCTGGTCACCGCTGTGGGATCTTCTCACAACGTGCTTGAACCAGGAGGCTTACCAGGGAGTACCTGGAAGCCCTGGAGACAGATTCAGAGAAAAAACATATTAACAACTGTTCCATTGGGAATTCATGCAGCACCTGAAAGTTGTTGCACTTCCAAGAGAAGCTGGGGAGAGGCTGACATTTTAAGCACATATGTCTTCCAAATGCTTTTACGGTCCATGTCTCCAGGATCCCTCTATGGTCTCTTTGGCACAAATTTGCAGGGAAAAGTCTAATTGCTGTCTTTGGATACTGAGCTCCTGATGAAAGTAGATCCGTGTGGATTCCCACACAAAGGAAAGACAAAACAAAGATGTCGAAGTATGTATTTGTAGGCAAAAAAGAACATCAAACAATAAAACAATCACCACTACCAACAAACTCCCCAAAGCAGCCGAAGAATGAAGAGAAAGAAAATAAAGGCTAAAAAACTGTGATCTCTGAGTTCTGGCATGGTTTGGCTATTTGGAGCTTAGGATGGGAACTATATCAAAGTCAATGCTAAACAAATGTAAACATGTATCTGAAAGACTTTAAAATTTAGCCTTTGTTTTTCTTTAGCTCTTCTAAGAGTAAGAGAAATAGCAATATAATGGGATAGATTAGACATTACAGTTAGAAGGAGGTGAAAAATCTAGCAGCAGTTTCACACTGTTCTGGTAATTTGTAAAGCATTATGTACTTAGCGCCCAGGCCGTGCTCGTGTCTGTGCACACAGATCTCATCTTTGTGAGATGTCCATTCAGGTCAAAAGCATCTTTGCAGACCGACGAAATGCATGTGAAGGGCTGGACAACGATCTGGTATGTAAAGGAACAGGTCAGATTTTTTTTTTTT
>PPHD01009441.1:5916-17283 GCA_002909625.1 Bambusicola thoracicus
AAAAACACCGAAAAAAACCCACAAACTGCACAAACAGAATCAATTCATTGAATGACATTTTGGTACCACTGCAGTGGCTATTTAAAAAAAAACTAATACACTCCAGCATCAGGACAGAGAAGGTTTCAGCAAACGTGGCTATGATTTCCTGAATTTATATCAGCCCTGACAATCACGGCTACAACCAATGCTCACAACTTCCTGCCTTCTCTCTTCATGCAGAGAATCTTACCCCCTGACAGAAATCACCTTGAGAGGAATAGGGAGTGGAAGGAAGATCCATTCATAATGTAAATGCAGCTCAATGCTTTCATATAACTAAGATGTTTTCTTGAAACTTGTAAATAATCAGAGACTGATGGGCAGATTGTTTACTCAAAAAATGGAATGAGACTGAGCAATAAGCTTTTTAGTGTGTATAAATGTGTATCTACACTTATACATTCCCAGTGATTTTGCAAGGGATCATGGAATCATAGAATGGCTTGGGTTGGAAGGGACCTTAAACATCATCCAGTGCCAACCTCCTGTGAGGGCAGGGTTGCCATCCACTAGATTAGGTTGCCCAGGGCCTCCCATCCAACCGTGCCTTGAATGCTTCCAGGGATAGGGTATCCACACCTTCTCTGGGCAACCTATCACTGCATGACTTTTTAAAGTCACTCTCTGACTTTCTGGTTAGCACCCTTTAGATACACTCTCAGGCCTCCCCAGAGCCTTCTCTTCTGAAGGCTGAACAGGTAGGAGAGATGTTCCAGCCCTCTCATCATCTCTGCTGCCTCTGGACCTGCTCCAGGAGCCCCATGTCTTTCCTGTTCAGGGGGACAGGATAGGATAGGTGTTAGGATAGGAGATGCAGTAAGCTCAGTGTCTAGCACAGTCCTGCATGTGCATACAGCAGTAGTCATCAGTGTACACAGTGAAGGAAAGGTTAGATTTGCTGTTCAGTTCTGGAGATAGTTAGACTTAGAATACTACCTCCACATGAGGTAGTATCCACCATCATGCATTTTGGTCTCTGACAACCCAAGGCCTTACATGAAATGGAAGACAGCTTACTCGCTAGCATAGAAAAGTGAAAGGGATGCAAACACTGAAATTACTGAGAAAAAAATGTTTCAGCTCAACCTCCTTGATGTATGATTCTTTCACTCATTAAGTCAGCTCAGCAAGAGATGGATGGGAAGTGCAACCAGTCCCCAGCATCTATAAGCCTCAAGTGTTTTACATGGAACTGTCTAGCTGCTCTTGTTCAATACCCTGCATTTGTTTGCAACTTTACTGTAGTTGTTAGGCTACTCAGACAAACCATGTTTAGATGCTAATTTTTAGTTGAAAGCCTTCTTACAAAGAAATCTGTTAGTAATGCAGCATTATTTTTTTCCCCTTGGGGTAACACTCGCATGCAACAGTACAGAACCTGATGTGTTCTGTATGAATATTTGCAGCTATTGACAAAACACTCTAAGGTTTATAGTCTTTCACATTATCATCCAAGAGCATTTGTGCTTGCACAAATATCTAACAACAGCAAATAAATCTGGCTAGCATTCAGTAAAGCATCACTGAGAACAGACCCTACCCTTAGGAAAACCCAACCACAGTCATGCAAACACCATTAATCAGTTTTCTTCCCCTCCTTGCAACAGAAGCCATCACAAGTCATGAAGAGTAAAATCTGGTATTTTCCACTGAGGTCAGGTCAGAAAACACCATATTTTAAAATTCATTTCAGTCATGATGCTGCTGCATATTACTGAGTCAACGTTTTCTGATGATTTCTCCAGTTAGACTTATTTTCCAGTATGTGCCTTTAAACCAACAATAAGAGTGCATGCAAACATTTTTAAGGCACAAAGCCACATCCAAAGAGATGATTGCAGAAAGCTGCATTTGTTTCTGGGTGTCATGTTCTGCTTTTAAAGAAAGACACAGGAAGATCCTCAAAAAGAGAGATTAGGACGAGTTGTCTGTTGATCTGCTCTATATTCCACTATAACTCCAGTTTTCTTAGTGGTGGTGTATCTTGCAGCCCACAGAAAGGAGCACATAAGTAATGATAGATGTGAAAGATATTTTTCTTCCCTTCTCTCCTTCTTCTCTTTTCATTTTAACTGAGACAGAAACTGAGACATTATCTTGCCCACCAGAGGCTGCATTATAGCTGTAACATCTGCTCCAGGACTTAAGGAAAACTCAAGAGGGCTCAACTCTGCCATCACGCTTAACTGCCTTGCAGCCAGTTCTAGACAAGTGCAACAGTTTGGCAAACCATAGGAGAGAGAACCATAGCACTAGAGCTACAAAATCCAGTGCTTTTTCACACAGCTTTCAAAATTACCTACTACACAGAAAATGAATGCAGAATTCCAAACAAGCCCATATTTCCTACAGACAAGCTGTATTCCTCTGCAGTTTTGTTCTTAATTATTAGTCTGGCCTACAAGAGCAAGTGTTTTGCATACCTACATACTGCTTCATGATGCCAAGTTGTGTACAAACTCAACTCCATTTCACCAACTCATGATGTTAAGCCAGGCAGAATCAACAAAAACCTCAAACCAAGTCTTCTATTTCACTTGCATTTACTCAGCTGCATGTAGTAGAGAAGAAGGCTTGTTTCTTTTTATTTTCACATATTTGTAAACTGGTATGCACTACTCTAAGTAGAAATTAACACCATGTTAAACATTAGGGAGAATGCTTTAAATTATTTTAGAGGAGGAGACAGTTAAATATAGAGAAATGCTATTCATTTTATGTACAGCTGGTTTCCACCCCCAGTTATGCAGCCAATTATAGCAACCACAACACACTGCATTCCCTCCCAACATAAGAATTTCTGGCATTATCTCCTCGCAGTCACCATGGAGTGCAAAGTGTTCATGGTGGCCACTGGCCACGAATCTGAAGTAATGCAGTTTCACAGCACGTGAGATCGGCTGCTTTGTTTAGAGAGAAGGTGAGGACTTAGATTGAAGTAGCCCCAGCATTCTTTCTTTTCTGCCTAAACTCAGGCGCATCAGACCTAGTGGAAAGGAAGAAGTCTCCTTCTGTGTTGCTTTCCACTACACAATAACAATGGAATAGTTAGGATATTTCTAACAAAGCGAGAAACAACCTTAAATAGATTCCTAAACACAGAAGGTGTCTAACTAACTTTAGTTCTATTAATATTCCAGTGTGGTCCTTTACAGGGCTCCTAACACATAAATACATGTCTTGTTACTAGTCAAAAGTTCTTGTTCCCATGCTATTGAAATTCAAACCTCACCTGATGCAACTGTAAACCAAGGGCTGAGAGAACATACACATCAAATTTCAAGAGTGAAGTTACCTTGCACTTTTTCCCCACCTTGTACGTGAAGAAAAACAAATCTTGCTGTGCCAGAATGACCAGCATGCAGCCACACCATTTGGCAACAGGACAGTATACATGTAAGTCCTAGTGAGGAATCCACAATACTATATGAGATGGATTGATGATGGATTAAATTCCAATTTAGGGCCAACTTCTAGCCACGACTAGTGCAGTGTTAAACTTTCAAGCAGAATTTATAACTGGAGAACACACAAACATAGTTTCAAGAGAATAAACTTGAAGTTTTTTCAAAACTACATCAACTGTAAAGCTTAGTAGATAGGCACACTAACTCTTACATATTGGCTTGAGATGTTTGTAGTATTCAAGCACAAGCAAATAGCAAATCTTAAACTGCGGGGCCATTACAGTGCTGGAAGATCACTTGGCTCAGCCACCTTGAAGAGGTCAGAAATTTTCTTTCTAAACATTTCATGCTATACACACTACTATATCCAGGCTAATATTTATCAAAGCAATTATCATTGTTCTTTTTTGCATTATTTGCTGCTGGAAACTTGGCGCCAGCAAACAACGTGCCAGAGGCAACCTGGTAAAGGAAGAAGGATTTTACAAGACCTGACTCACCACCAATGCACTGTAGTGACTATTCAGATGAAGCTACATGTCTGAACAAAAAAACAGCCTCTTTAGTTACAAGGGAAACTGACACTCAAGGCCTTCTGAAGTAGGTGCAGGTTCATGGGAATGCTGTTTTCTGTACACTCCCAGCATTTCTGTGATAGCCTGAAGGAAGACAGTCCTACTGCTCCCAGGATGCCCATGGGGAGCTCCCAGTTAAGAGAGATGAAGTTGTTCTTCCTAAGCTCTTTGTCATGCATTGGAGATGCCGCCATGACTCAGGCATGGACTCTTACTGCAGTACCTAGAAAAAAAAGCAATTTAGTGTATGAAGGTGTTTGCTGTTCTAGCACTGGCTGCATGCTTTCTGCAGGTAGGGAAGGACCCAAAGCACAAAAACCCTAAGTGTCAGAAAGTCAAACTTGCTCACAGCTCTCCTGCTGCACAGTCAGAATGATGTGGATAGAAACAGGAAAATAAATATACAGAAAAAAATAGAGAGAGGAGAATGCTAATGCTATGAGCCTGCAGACAAAGCAGTTAATTTTTACTTGAAATCCTTGTTAGTGTCCTCTCTATTCTTGTCTAGCCTCAAAAGCAGCTACTGTTGGCACAATTCTCATTTCTCCTTCCCTATCTAGCACTGGCCTTGGTTTATGTTCACCTGCAAAACTTCTCTGATGGTGGAGATCGCAAACTGGATGTGGCTCTGGACAGCCTGGTCTAGTGGCTGGTGACCCTGCCTGTGGCAGCAGGTTTGAAACTCAATGATCATTGTGGTCCTTTTCAACCCAAGCCAATCTATGATTCTGTGATTTTATGTGCCATCACCCAGCTTGAAGAACATGTTGAAAAACACAGGCAAGACTGTAAGATGACAACAGGCATCTGAACCAAATGCTCTAAAGCATTCTTGGAAAGCCTTTCCAGCTCCTCAAGTCTAGCATACACAACTTTCTTCTGTAGCTGTTGACAATTCCTGGAATATATACAGAAGTTGATCTAGTCAACTTGTCTTGTACATGTTGGACTTGCATGGGGAAGGACGCGTTCCCTTCAGATTACATGCAGAAGTCCTTCTGGGACTTACTTACATCTTTCAATAATCAAGGCCTATTGGCAGTGTGCTGCTGTGCTGATTCAGGACCAACTCAAAAGCATGCACATTGGCACTTCCACATACCTTGTGAGTCAGCATATCCTACCTACAAGATCTAACACGCCCAGTTCCAGGACAACTGTACAAGTAATCTCTTGCAAGAAATATATTAAAAAAACAAAATGAAATTCATACTCCCCAGTATCAAACTTCTGCCTTTAATTTTCCTGAAATAGCCTCGACTTGCCTCTGAAGTTATCCCTAACAGAACTGTAGAATGGCTTAGGTTGGAAGATACCTTAACCTTTACCTAGTTCCAACCCTCTACTGTGGCCAGGCTTGATACGCACTAGATCAGTCTGCCCAGCACCCCATCCAACCTGGCCTGGAACGTCTCCAGAGAAGACAGGCCCAATGTGTATTTTATCAGTTGCACTGTGATGAGCTTCTGAAGCCCTCTCAACAACATAGCATTTACTCTATGTGGAACACAAGGCAAGTTACATCTCAGAAAAGGTGCATCTCCCTGAGGCAGATGCAGTAGATAGGGAGAAAGCCCACCTCTTGTATTTCAGACTGATACAGATTACAGTGGGTGGCATTTCTTTGTTCCCCATTCAAGTTCAGAGAAAACACTGCTTCTGATCTGGAAAGGACAGCAGCTTTCTGCTGCCAACACACTTCTCTAAGTGTGCTTCTACACAGCCTTCCCCTCTGATAATACTTCTTCCTCTCTAGTAAAAAGAACCCCACACATTTTGGATAAATTGGTTCCAAATCAGTTTGAGACTAACTATCCTTTTAGAACTGTTCAAATACGCTGTTTTTTTTATATGACAGCATTTGTTATATCAGGCACCAAGTACTCAAGAATCATACATTGGAGGTAAGAAGCTCCCTTCAAAGCCAAACAGTAAGTTAAACAGACTGCATCTGTTGCGCTTTTATCTCATTCTTGTTGCCATCATTCCTTATGATACCTTGAAAGGCTGACAGTACAAACTTCATCTAAGCAATGATCTAAAACTGAATTCTCCATATAATGTGAGCTTCTCTGTGGTCCAACAAAAAGATAACTGTGTTGCCTTGATTTGGCATTTTATCAGAAGCGTTGCACATGGTCTGAAGAGCTGACTAATTCCTTCTGAGAAGCGTAGATACCTGTAAGAGCTGAGTCACCACATGCAGTTGTCATGAGGTGGGGTAAAGGCACTGCCCCCTTTTGAGCTCCCCACAGGGAAGTTCACAGGGCAGTGATACAGTTGTATGGAATTTTGATAGGAAAAAAAATCACCCAGATTTCTCTCTACTTAGGCACCACAGAAAATAAACAGAGCCCTCTGCATCATTTGGCACCAAGTACAGGGTGATAGGAGTAAATACTCAGCTGAGACTTATTTTAAATCTCCCCATCACTGCCTGAGAAGAATGGATGACATCCAAAAAGCCTGGATATCTCTAGCATTACCACACTGACCTGGCAGGGTCTCAGTCACTCACTGCTGTTGGAGCACAGCAGCTCCAGCCCCAGTTCTTCTGAGGAATTCTCTCCTGAGCACAATTCATCTCCCAGGTCTGATCCAAGCAAGGATGCTTGCTATGAAAGCACAGTTCCCTTCACCTGTTCTAGCAACGGGTCTCATAATTACAGCAGAAGGCAGCTCTAGACTGGTGCTAAGGGAAAACTAAGCATTGAAAGCATGCATAGGAAAATAGTGGGAATATCGTACAACACATGTGGAGAGACAGTCCAGCCACTGCAAGGGAACAGAAAGGTTTTATACTGCTGTTGCAGAGGGAACAGTTATTTCAGCTGTTAGCCTGGAAACAAATGAGCATCTGGGTAGCAGCTTCACAAGGAACTCCAATCACAGTGATGTTATCTTTCACTGTTTCTTCTTTCTTCTCTTCAGCTCTTCATTTATTTCTTGGATGAGGATGAGGTTATCCAGGTAGTATCAGCAATGCTATTACCTTTTTAGTAGGTAACTTCTCTCTCTAGTCCAAATTCTACTCAGAATCCTTAGAAATCAGAACATCTTAGCTATCTGTACTTGTTTTCAGGCATGCATGATAGCAGCCAGGATCTCAACCTATTCAGGGTACAGTATGTCAGATATTTAGATTGTAGAATCTTCTTCATACACTTCTATTTACATTGGTACAGCAAATCTGCAGACAGAACAGGGATACAGCAAATATGCAACCACACTTTAAGCACAAAAAAACTGCATTCCCAGGGATTTTCTCCCAACCTCTGTATGGGTGTGACAGACATCTGCAAGTATCAGCTCAGGCCACCAGATATGGATGGCTGTCATCAGATAACACCTTATTACAAACATAAATGGGTTCTCAGCATGCTCTACCGAAGTCACAGGTCAAGACTTTCCTCAGAATCTTCGCAAACCTTGGCGTTCCTTTCCTCCAATCAACAAACTGCAAATTTGAGAAGTCTATATTTTGGATTATACTGTAAGCAGAAGAAAATTCAAGCCTGATTAAATCTAATTCTACCACAGACAGCATGGAATCACAGACTATTAACCAGTTTATTGAAATCACCCACTTTAAGGCTTATTTTCTTTTTCAGTGTCAGTTGAGAATCAATTTCTTAGAGTCAAACACAGTTCAAAGAAGGCAAGACCAATGCTGATGAGCAAACAAGATTTTACCAGTGTTCATAGGTTATGCATCTAGATATTGCCTGTTCTCTTCTGGACCGGGAGTGTCCTCAATTATGAATGTCTGCAGCTTTCAGTGAGAAACAGAGAAAGTTTCAAACGAACATATCATTTATTTAAGATGTTACAAATTTCTATCCAGCTGTAACCTTATCTTCTCAAACTGGAGTAACAGGGTATTTATTCATATGGAGACTTGCTTTTGCCAAATATTCTACTGTTCGAAGGAGCATACAGCATGCACAAAAAAATTTTAGGCCCTGATTTCAAACAAGCCCTTGCATATGTCAAAATAACTGTCAAAGAAAAAGAGTCCGTGTTAGCTGACAGTGTGCTGTTCACAGAACTGACGAATGGCCTGCTGACAACTTCATAGAAACTTAAGCAGCAAAAGTTCTAAACCTAAATTTTGGTTAGAATCAGTAGACTGAATTTAAAGCTCTCTTCCAGAATAGCAGTAATCTCCATTTAACCTTCAAGAACAGGAAAAGGCATTATCTTTTAAGTATAAACACTTGAGGTTTCTTTGGTAGTGTTGTTTCAATCTGTAATAACTGCAAAGTTAAGATAGCCTGATCTTGAGCAACTAGGGGAAACTTTTGCATAGTCAAGCTATGACAGCGTCATTATCTTTAACACAACTGCAGAATAAACACGAAACAGTTGTGGAGCAAACAAGTTGCATTAAATACCCTTGCCTACCACCTGTATAACACAGAAGTGTAAAACATGAACAGCAGACTTATAGAGCTGAAGATGGTGATAGCTGTGGTATCTGAGATCTTGTCTTATGAAGAATTTATACACTCTCACACTCTGCCATGCCATGCATTGACAATGTCAGAGAAACAGAAAACAAGTTGTGATTTACAAAATGAAGGATGTGAGGCAATACCTGAGTTCCTGCTAAAAATACCTCTGTTTATAGTAATCTCTGAGAAGGTATTTTTTAACTAGCTCAGAGTGAAAGGCCAGCACATGTCAATTAGGACATATTCCTCTCTATCAAGCCACAAGACAAGTTGTTTCCCTTATCCTGTCCTCTGCATGTTAAATATTGCATCTCAAGTACAATTCAGATCTTTTTCTTAAAGCCCAGAAAGCATGGAAAGTAGCTCTTTTAGCTGTCTCTCCTTAACTGCACTTTGAAGCAGTAAGCTGATTGCCCTCATCTAGAATTAGCCCATGCTTAACACAGTCAAGAAGGACTTCAATATATAAGTTAAGCTAAACAGACAGCCATATAAAAATCCTTTTGCTAACAAACACCACAAACAAAGCAGCAAACCAAACGCTGAGGCCAAACTACAATCCAAATGACTTCTTTACAAACACTAAATACTAAAATTTACAATTTGTATTTCCCAGGTGAAAACTCCCCAGAAAGACACCTTTATTTTTTCGTTTGTCAAATAAAACAGAAATGTAAATTCTATGAAATAAAACAAATATAAAAACACATGCTTGAAAATGACGGAATAAAACCTGTTCTCAAGGAGACTTACGAAGAGACTTTATTTCTACCAGCATCAGGACAACATTACTAGAAACTAACCAGATCTCAACACACTAAATGTCTTCAGTAAAGCTTCACACATCTTCTACTGGATCAGCCAAATGCATATTCAGAACGCGTACTTCATCACTATACATGGTTAGAACACAGTTTCAAATATGCTTTTAGCATTTATAATGCTTGACTATTAGAAACGTTTGTTTTAATACAAAGCAAATTTAGCAGTTTATGAGCTGCAACAAACACTACAGTTGGTCAAGGGGGCGGGTGACAGCTTCTTGCAATTGCAACGGTACACATATCTACTATCCTTCGCTATAGCTATGCCACCCAGTATTGTACAATAAACAATCAATTTATTATGGCTAATCCTGGAAAAGAAGGTGGCATAAGTTTCTGTTAGGAATGCAGACAGAGAGAAATCAAGGTGCTGTAAACTTCAAAGCTGAAATTATCAATGCTGCTTGCACGCCAGTGATAAGCAAGAACTCATCTGAACCAATTTGTTTTTCTGAGATTACTCAGCTAGAATGAATAGATGTACCACAACAAGGAGTAAGATCTCCTAGCCCCTCTATTGGAACTTTCAAACAGTACAGTCAACAAGAAATTTCCTGAGCATCTCATCAGAAAACCTATTTAAGAAGGGAAAAATAGGAACATATGCGTGAAAAAAAGGATCTTTGCATCTAACACCCTCATCTTTCCCCATGGATTAGTCCTTCCTGATGACCCAAAACAGGAGCTGTTCAACAAAAAAAGAAAGCATACAACGAACTTATCTGGGCACAGGTATGACTTTTACCTCGCAATGACAGTAAAAGAACCTGCTGTAGAAACAGAAGAGAAGCACAACCTATCTGCACAAAGGTATGTACTACATCAAATCACTGTAAGTTAAAAAATTTATGTTTGCAGACCTCAGAAATTTTTAGATTACACAGCCAATGAATAGGGAATGGATGCAGATCATAACAGAGAAACATGCAGACAAGACAGGCATAGGACAAAGGGATCACTCAAAATTCCTACAACACTGCAATTACAAACCATTTCCCTTCATAACACAGTAGGAAGGCAACTACCAAGAACATGAGATGAAGGCTCACAAGCATCCTAAAGTGTCTCATTTGGTGCATGGTCACAGAAAACCATTAGAAAGAAAGAAAGAAACATAAAGATGTAGCTTTGCAGCCCTCCTGCAACAGAGTGAAAGCTGAGAAGACCGAATGTGAAGGAGGAAAAAATGGCCATAAGCAAATTGATCAACTGTTGTATTAATTTACCTTAAAACATTATGCTTTCGCCATTCTTGCTATGTACACAGATGATACCCCCTGTCATCACCAAGCAGGGCAATGCAGACTCCGGCCCCCATGCTCACTTTTTCATTTCACTACATGACAGTACAAACCATCTCTATTTGACAGACAGCTCCAGAGCAGTATTTTTAGATATCAAGGCAGGTACAAGCACATGAAAAGCCCTCACAGCAGCTCCTGTTACTATCTGACATTTTCAGAAACAAAACACAGTTTTGCATGTCAAAAGACATTTTGGTTTCACAGCAGTTTTAATATCCAAGTGAACTGCCATGCAGTTAAATCTCACAAGTGCAATTTTCTTTTCTTACCTGTCATTATTCTCTGGGCTTCATATGGTTCCATATAGCCAGTGTTCTCCCCTTTTACCATTTTGTTCAACTCACTTTTGGCATCAAATGGATCTGAGTAGTCATCAGCTATCAAGACCTGAAAGACAAGAAAGTAACTGTTCCTAGATTTATAGTCAGACATGCAAACCAAAATTCAGTAACACTCTAATAGCAAAAAATCTGAAGTTTCATTCAGTTGCACCATATGCCACCTTCAGAATATAACCTTGGTTCAGAGGACAGATAGAACTGCTGTGGATCATTGACTAAATGGTGCTGAAATATGCTTGTTTCTTTTCATCCCAGAGACTGCACAAAAAACAGGCTGTGTGTCAAAAGTTTTCCAGCTAGCAAAAGATAAAGAATAATCAGGATGGGCAAACTAGAAGGATCTAACCATTCAGCATATCTAATCCAGTGTAATTCTTAACAGAGATTTTTGCTAATATTTGGTAAAAAAAAAAAAAAAAG
>PPHD01009442.1:0-20659 GCA_002909625.1 Bambusicola thoracicus
GGAGATAAAGAAGCCTGGAATCTGGGCCCAAAATAAGGAGGCTCGAATTGCTGCAGGGAAGTTGGCATTCCAGAAGCAGAATCACATTTGATCAGTAAGAAGCTCAAGCGAATAAAGAAATAAGAACAAAGATATCACTATTCCAGATATGTTCTCAGAGCCATCGTACTTTCACAGGAGTATCCCGTAGCCAGAAGATGGGATGCTGTTAACATCCTCAGGTCGTTCCAGCAAACAGCTGCAGATTCAGCACTTCACTCGTGTTTAACTTTTATCTCCATCCAAACTCTCAGACAGCTCTCTGCACACACTGGAAGCAGACAGTTCCGCTGGCAAGCAACACGCAGGACTGCCATGTGTGTCAAGGGACTGATCTCAGCAGTGGTTCCAAGGATACAGCGTGACAAATCACGGTCACAGTGATTCCCATCTAGGAAACAACACAAAAGCCTGTGCCTTCTCTCACCTGATACAATTATACTGGCTAGAGTAACAATTCCATACCTCCTCAAGGGATCCTCTAACAGGAGCAAGAAGGGAAAGAGTGATACGATGCAACTGCTGACTGATAGGATGCAACTGCTGACTGAAGACTGCTGACTGCAGGGCTTTGTGGCACTAGAAATACACCTTCAAGACACAGACAGTTGCTTCAGTGCAAAGACAGCAATGCAAAAATTCACAGTCCAGAATGACAATCCAGGCTATTACCCCTTGAAGCCAAACTGCCTTCCCCAAACATCCCTAGTACCCTTTGTTATTCAAAGTCAACGCACCCATGCACCCTTGTCCTGAAGATCCTTTGCTGCCAACACCACGTGCAGGTGGGAAGCTTAAGTTGTGAGGGCTTCTGAACACAAGGCATCTCTCCCCTGTTACATGGCTGGTTGGAAGAGGGCCGTGCAGCCCATTTAATTCAATTCCCTTCCTCTTCCCTCTGCCTTGGACAGCCATGCCCTATTAGTCTTCTGAGAGCAATTGTATTTAAAGTGAAAAAATGCCAGGAGTGCACGTACATCCAGCGTGCTTGGGATGTACTGTTCCAAGCCAGCACACAGACCTGCCAGCCCTGAGCTGCAGGCCAATATCAGAGCGATCCCAGCCTCTGTATCATTCCGCCCAGCTTTTATTTATCTTTAAAGATGGTTTTAAAAATTAAACGCGAGCTCTGTTCCAGAGACACTTCCCAACTGCTTCTGCATTAAGTACCAGAGCCAAAAAAACAGATTCAATTGGCACCAAGAAAAAAAAAGAAAAAAGAGCATGCTTTGTTTTTGCTCTGCCCATTCCTCCCTTTGGGAGCCCTTCCCTCTACAACCAGATATGTGTACCAACAACAGCACAGAGCAGCAGCATCACCGGCGCCAGGAGCACTTGTGCCCACACAGCAGCCCCACAAACAGGTATTGATGTCCTGCAGGCACAAGGGAACAAAGTCACCCACTGCACACAGGGCTAAACCCAGCCTGGACAGAGCTGCAGAGCAGCGTGCTGCTGCCAGGATGCCATCAGTTACTACAGCAAATGAAGGGGAAGAGCTCAAACGCAGCCCTGGAGGTAACAGCGCAGCCTCCCGATCCAGCAGCAGCTGCAGGCTTTCCACTCCTTCGCCTCTTCTTGCTTTCTCCCACCTGCCCTGCAGAAAGACGGCAATTTTACAGGCACATTTTTGTTTGAGATGACTAAGCACGATCTTTTCCCTTCCCACCAGCTTGCCTTCTTCTCTTGCACGGTACCAACATAAAGCCCTCTCTGCTGGAGAAGAGAACTAGAAAAGGGGGAAAGATCGCATCCAAACCACTCCATCATTTTGCCCATTTCCTTCTGGAAACCTTCTGTGCACGGTCCTCTGCCTTTAGCACACGCTCAAGTGGAAGCGTCCAGCCAAAGCAGGCCTTTGCTCAAAAGCACACCAATTTCAGTACGAAACAGCTATTTTCCCCACCACCTCAACTTCAGAAGAGGAAAACAAAAGTGCCAACGTGATTTGCACGCGACAGCAGAGCACCTTTCCCATCCCCGTCAATGTCAGCTCCGGGCATCGCTTTACAGAGACACCGTACAGCCTCACCGTTACACCATACAGCTGAAACCACGGGCACGACACGGGCACACAGCAGGCAGCCCAAAGGGCCGGGTGACGGCCACCACCTTGCAGCCACCAGCCCAGACCTCAGCTCAGCACCGACAGCAGGAGATGGGCGCACACAGCCTCACCTACAGGGACCAACAAATGAATGAAGATCACGATACATCACAGAACAGCCTGGGTTGAAAAGGATCACCCAGTTCCAACCCCCTGCTATGTGCAGGGTCGCCAACCAGCAGCCCAGGCTGCCCAGAGCCATATCCAGCCTGGCCTTGAATGCCTGCAGGGATGGGGCATCCACAGCCTCCTTGGGCAGCCTGTTCAGTGCGTCACCACCCTGTGGGTTAAAAACTTCCTCCTCACATCCAACCTAAACCTCCCTTGTCTCAGTTTAAGGCCATTCCCCCTTGCCCTACCACCATCCACCCTCGTTCACAGAGCAAAGAAAGCAGTTCTGTACCCGGAGCTCTCCCCCACCCCATCGCAAAGAGAACGTACCGTATTACAGAGGCTTTCATACTGGGAAAATATTTTAATATAGTAAACAAGTCAATTTACCTCTCACACGGTTTAAATAAGTTTACGCTCATGGCTAAACAAAACTCGGGACTTAAACAACGGGTTACAGCCTACGGACCGGCATCGCTCCCAGGCGGTCCCGCACGCCGAGCTCCTCGGATGGGCGCAGTCAGTCCGGCGCGGTTCGGGGTCGAAGCCGGAGAAGAACGAAGCCACGGAAGCCCACAGCGACGAGAGTCACACGGCGCCGTCCCTCCGCTCAGCGTCCGGCGCTGCTTCCCCCCCCCGGGCCTCCACCCTCACGGCGCACTGCGGCCCTCCCCGGCCCCGCGCGGCGCCGGGAGCTCCGTGCCGCCCGTCCCGGCCGGGCTCCCCCTGGGCGGCGGTGTGGGGCCGGGGGGCGGCGGGGCGGCGGAGCGGGGCGGCGGAGCGCTGCGGGGCTGCGAGGAGGAGTTGGCGGCGGGGCCGGGAAGAGACGGAGGAGAAGCCGAGGAGCTGCCGCCGCCGCCGCCGCCTCCGCGCACCGGCTGCCAGATGAGGCTGTAGTAGACGGCGAGAACGATGGCGGCCAGCGAGACGGAGAGCACGTAGGCCAGCACGGTGGCCAGGCGCACCCACTTCTTGTTGGTCTTGGCCGCCATGCGAGCCTTCTTGTCCCCGGTGTAAGTGGCGGGCTTGCCCCGCTCCGCCCCGGCCTCCTTCTCCTTCATGGGGGCCCGGCCCTTGGCCCGCTGCTCCACCGACCCCTCCGTGGTGGCGGGGGCTGCGCGCCGCCGCTCCCCTCAGGACATGCCGCCGCCGCCTCCTCCAGCCGCTGCCCGCGCTGCTCCGCCGCGGGGCGGCCTCTGAGCGCCGGCACCGCCCGGGCGCGGTGCGGGAAGGAGGGGGCCGCGCCTGCGCGCTCGGCCGCGTGTCTGTGGGGAAGGGGCGCGCGTCCCTGCCCAAGATGGCGGCTGCGCGCCGCCCTGAGCGCCGTGGGGCTGCTGGGGGCGCTGAGGGGGTTTTCGAGGCAGAGCAGAGGAGGCTGAGGGCAGAGCTTGTTGTCCTCTACTGCTGCCTGACAGGAGGCTGCGGCGAGGTGGGGTCGGCCTCTCCTCCTGGGTACAGCGATGGGGTGAGAGGCGATGGCCTCGAACTGCACCAGAGGAGGTTCGGGTGGGGTATTAGGAGCAGTTTCTTCTCAGAAAGAGCAGTGAGGCTCTTTCTGCTCGGGGGGTGGAGTCACCATCCCTGGAGGTGTTCAAGATCTCCCTTCTTCTTCTTTTTGGCGTGAGATATTTACTTTGGGGAAGGCTGTAATTGAGCCTTTCATCATCATCGCCTTTACCTCCCATGAACCTTAAGGCAGGCAGATGCATTGCACGGGAAAGCCCTGTGTTAACGAGGAGCTGCCGCTCCAAAAGAGGCCAATGGCAGCCGGAGAAATGGCTGTTTATCAGAAGGACCTCAGAGGAAGTGAGTGATTGAGTTTTCAATCCATTGCAGCGTTTCATTTTTCCCTTTAATAGCAGGAGGGCTGGGAGAGAAGGGGAAGACCTCCATGCTTTACGATACGGTACCTGCAGCTCAGAGCGAGGCTGCTGGGCAGGGAAGAAGGTGGAATAACCTGAAAGCAATGGCGGTTTCTGCCCCTGGTAAGGGTAGCAGTGATTACTCTGCCTGTTCAGGGCAGGTGGACCTTAGTGAGAACACGGTAGCATGAAAGAATTGCATGTGATAAGTTATGTAGGAATAAGTTATAAGTTCTGTAGGAATTCACACTTCAACCTGCATTTCTCCTCTTTCCATTCCTGACGTGGGCATCCTAACTCTTCTACAGGCCCCTTATCTCCCTTGCCGTGATTAATTACACCTGGATGTATCCCTCTGGTCGAAAACGAATTTCATGCACCTGAATAACATGGGCTGATGGCATCCTGCTGACACCACGTTCCTGATCTATCCTCTAAACTGCCGGTCTCTGCTCTCCTTCTGGCTGGCTGTTTTCTTCCCGCTATGGAGTGCTGCAGAGACAGTCCCTTTATAGCATGGAGCTGTTCTGTGTTGGTTCGTCAGCCCTTCCTCAATTGATCTGCATAGAAATCAGTTCATTCCAAACCCTTACGCTGGCTTTGATCTCCTCTGGTGTTGTCACTGATGCAATTGAGCATTGCCACTGATGAAAGGCTGATGAATTAACTCCCACAAATCTTTCCCCTTTATTCTTTCTTAATTTCAGTCCTGGGGTTTTTGGAGGGAGGATTGACGTATGCAGGCTCTGACAGTTTTTGCTTGATGCTTGTTTAGTCCATGCTGTCAGTTTGCACTTTAAGTCCCTCCTCGGAGGCTCTATGCGATTGCTTTTATTGTTTAACTTCAAATCTCTTGTAGTGGCTAGAAGTTGGAAGACAAAAGTTAGAGTTGGTGTTGCTAGGTAAAGTATGTTGATTTTGATACAAGATATTTAAGAGACAGCAGACTGATACAGAAAGCAAAGGCACAGAAGAGAGCAATGAGATGGTAAGCATCAATAATGAGCAGTGACAGTTGCATACTTTAATCCTGTGTCCCCAAGCTCAGATCCCCCTCTCCTGAGAAGGAAACAAATCCTTCCCGATCTGTCCAAACCATTGTGGCTCTTTCACTGGTGTTACTTTTTTTCCCTCTGCTCGCCACAGCTCAGCTTTTCAATCTAATAGCTCTCCTTTTCCATCGATGGAGATCTCAGCAGGCAGGATTTGCCAAGGATGCACGGTGCAGCTGTAGAAGCAGCCTCAGCAAAGGCGTTGTGTGCTGTGGTTGGGACCCAGGTACACCCGGTATCACTTTAATGCATTCAGTTCCACAGCAGCTAACACTGCTTCAGCTAGAAGATGTGGCAATAGATAACTAAGCATGAGTTTCTCTTGCTTTCCAAACACTTTTGCTCCTTCCACTCCGTGACTACAGGTATGTAGTTGTCCTAAAGTTGAACTGTGTAGTTCTTTAGATTTTACCTTGAAAGTAATGTCTTCATCTCCCCATTGCATTTATTCTTTGCTTATTTAGGCCATAGTGTGCCTCTTGGCTGCACTGAAGACTTTGCCTTCGTAAAAGGCAGCAATTCCCCCGTAGCATTAAAGAAATTCACTGTTCTCAAGGTACACTTCCCTATGCCAAGCTCCCTTTGCCTTTGCTCTGATTAAGGTGAGAGACAACACGTGTTGCTGAGGCACCAAGTCTTGTTGGTTTTGCCATAGTTAAGCTCTTCTTTTGACTGTGAACAGATGGGTGTGAACTTCTCTCCATGTCCTCTTGTTCAAGTGCAGGCAGCTGCTAGAAGGTGTGTGCCTTCTGTTCCTAAACTTAGCTCCTTGCTAATAACTGCTTTAAAGGCAAATGAGAGCCAGGGCTGAACTAATGATATTTTCTTTGTCCCTTGGATTTCAGCAAAAATACCAAGCTGTGCCTAGAATGGACTCCTGTGGTGCAGAAATAGAGCTCTGGGGGCAGAGCAGAGATTCTTGTGAAGTCAGTGAATGTACCGGACTTGACGATGCTTGCAAATCAATTCCCTCTGAGATTTTTACCTCGAGAACACAAAAGGGATTGGAGTTAAGGGCACGTGGTGCACTCTGGCACGGCAGCAGAGAGCTGTGTAGCCCTTGGACATCCAGCCTTTCTCACTTGGTGGCACAGACACTATCCTCTGCAGGGTCTGACTGACTATAAACTTCTCCCTTTGCTTGGCTGGGGGTCCTCCAGAAAACTCAGTTACTTCTGAGCCTGCTGTGTTAAGTTGAAAACCCAGGTTCCAAGACAGGTTGTTGAAGATTAGATGTTCCACCCACCTGACTGCACAGCGTTACTTGAATTCTGCTGCTACCTGTTGCAGTGGGAGGCTTGTTTGCTCTGCAAGGGCCCCTGAAGGTTGTAGCTAAATAAACTTGTGGTATTGATTTGTCCACGTTCAGAGTCAGTGAATAGTATCTACTGCTTCAGGACAGAGAGGACTTAATTAAGGGAAGATTATTGGCCTAAGATATCACCTCTGTACAGACCTTGCTTCTGAGAATAGCGGAACACTAGGATGGGTGCCTGGGAGGTTGGTGAGCCTCCAATGCTAATGGAGGCCTCCTGAAGCTCTCAGCTGATGTCTGTCAGTGCTGATAAATCACAGCTGATCCTGCCTTGGCATGAAGGCCAGGCAGGATGGCTTCCCACAGTCCCATTGTTCCTCTGCGGTTGGTTGAACAGCTCTTTTGCCTTTCCTTCTTATGCTTGGTCATTAGGCACTTGGATGTGACACCCCACTTCCAGGTTGTGTAGTGCTAAAGATCACAATTTGCTACCACAACGCTATGCAGTCCCTTTTTTGAACTCTGACTCTGTTTTTTGGGAGGTGGGTTGTTGCTTTTTTTCAGTCTATGCCTCCAGCATGTGACTTTTGCAGGTAGGTCATAGACTTTTTATTGACTGTAAGGATGTAGTTTATTTATGGAGTCCTTGGTGACCTCCGTGCGCTGAGGAGGGGAGAGATGGACGAGGTCTCCTAAAGTTTAAAGGGTAGAACAGATGTGTTTAAATCCATCTCTTTCTTGGCAGAAGTTCTTGGGCAAATACTTTACTAGGCTCGAGCCTTCTGTCACACTGAGTGCCATTGACAAAACAATCTTTGAGGCTCTGCTGTCCGCTCTTCTAAACGAAATAAGCCTCATTTTATTCTGTTGTTCCCGTCTCCCGTTTGAAACCTGCAGGGTTTGTTCCAAGTTTGTTCTTCTCTAGCATTTTCCTATCACACTTGGGAGTCTCTTCTGTTTTATGTGGGAAGGTGCTGTCTCTCTCGTTAGTCCACTGACACATTTGGTGGGGGAAGGTTGGGGATGTTCTTTTAATTCCTTCACCTGCTGATGTAGCTGTAGTAAGTGAATCTCAATCTTATCCAGGTCCCTTTGGATGGCACCCCTTCCTTCTGTTGTATCAACTGCACCACTCAACTTGGTGTGTCATCAGCAGACTTGCTGAGGGTATACTCAGTCCCACTGTGTTGTTGATTGGCTGTGATCCTAAGGGTGTCCTTAATGCTTTCAGGATTCTTGGGGCTCAGAATACAAAGTGGAAAAGGGGGTAGTAAGAGGATTTCAGTTTTGCTTAGCTGTGTGTTCGCTACTGATGTTTGAAGACAACGCTGAAGGCTCTGAGTGCGCAATATCATAGCTTCTTCACTAGAGGACAGCATTACACATTGCAAATTGTAATGATAATGGAACAGCGCTGGAAAAGATTTCTTTCAGGTTTCAGAAGTGGGTGAGCTGGAGGTAGGTTGGGGTTGAGGTTACAGAGTGATGTGCTAGAACTCAGGAGCCATCCAGCCAAGGTGGTTCCTATGTAGCTTGACTTAAAATCACCATCTACAAACCTTACGGTGTTAAATCAGCAGAGGATGGTGCAGACTGTCTTGCCCCTGTATGTACTTTGTGGGATTTAGAGGCAGATGAATAGGGTGGGACAAAGGAGATAAGGGGGGCTCAGGAGGAGGATTAAAGGAATATGTTCAATGTCAAAACTCTTGTCATTGGTGGGATGTACAGCAGATGAAGGTAAAGGATGAAAGCCAAGAGGGTGCAGTGGATGTGGGATGGCTGCAGACCGGGTGATGGGTCTTGCAGGAGAAAATTAATGAAGGACAGTCAAACGCCGCTCAAAGTGCTGTTGCTTCTGCCTGCTTTGATATCAGAGCTTTCAGCAGAGGGCAGGACTGTTTATTCTATCACTGTTCCATCAGCTGTCTCTTCGTGTGAGACGCAGAAGCTCTGACCCAGAGCAAGGAGTGTGAAATGAGAGATAAGGAGGTTAAGTGAGGCTATGCAAAAGGAAGCAAGCCACAGCCGAAGTGACCATCTTTGTGCAGCCAGAGGTATTGGAAGTTATCACTGCAGTGCCAAGCAGCCCCTGAGGACAGCTGCTGGCTTGGTTGCTTCTTCATATTTTTTGTACTCATTATTTTATCCTTCAGAGAAAGCTGACAGCGTTGGGAAGATACAGCCGTTAATTACACAGGTCTGAGAGAATTCAGGAGGGAAGCAGAGATCCCGGTTCTGGCAAGAGGCAGACGTTGCTTGTGAAGCAGTAATGACATCTGTGGTAAATACAGGATGGACCCTGGAACCAGGAGCTGTGACAGAAGGGATCAACTGAGAGTAGCTACAGTTTCCTCTCCTCACTGCAGCTTACTGTGGCCTTCCTCTATACATGCCTCGGCCTCATGATCTGTTCCTAAGCTGCTTGCAAGAACAGAGAACAAAACCACTCAGCAGTGTGTGGGTTGTTGCACTGACATTTATGCCAAGTCACACGCTGTTGGTGGTGTGCCTGAGCTCCATCTCAGCCTTTGGGACCTGAGCAGCCACCATCATCTGCTTGGCTTGGGAGTAACAGAGTCCAAGCAGGCAGCTCCTGATTATGGGACTGAAGTCCTGGTGTGGGACTGAAGCATCCCACTGTTTTCCCAGTTGCAACTTGGACACACGTGCACAGAAGCTTAGGTTACGAGACTGGAGGCGATACGTGCCCATGTCTCAGTCTCAGCCATGACACTGAGCAACCACAGTCTTGCAAGGTATGCTGGTAAATGCAGAAAACTCAGTAGTAGCTGGCAGTGTAAAAGCTCTCCCATTTGCTTTTTCTCAGGCGGATAAACCCTTGGAAGAAAAGTAAAGAGGTGTGCTCAGCATTCTGTTCCTCCCTCTTGCCACTGACAATTGAGAATGCTTAGGATTCCCTCACACAGCCTGGGAAAGGACAGCTGATCCGCCTTCCGCTGGCCCTACTGATGTGGATAAGGTAAGGGAGGGAGGGAAAGCTCACCATGCAGCTGCCTCCCTTTCTGCACAAGTTCTTCATCCGCCCTTCTCAGTATTTTTTACAGCCTCTTGGCCTTTACTGACAATAGCAAGTGCCACACCTGGGACTTTGACAGAAGGAGCAAATCTTAACCACGAGGATGGAAATTCTATCGTACCAAGTGCAGCACAATTATCTCCACTTCTAATTAGTTGTGGGGCTGTGCCTTTCTGACTTGAGTTTGCCCATCTCACTTGCCCTAACCATCTGTTCTGCTGTCCATCGCTTCCCTGCAGCTTCACTGGTATAATCCTCACCTGCATCTCCCCCGTTCTGTGTTCCTAGGGTACCTGCAGTAGACCCAGCAGGATTTTGCAGATCCTGGGTGCTCTCGTGGATGCTTCATTTCATCTGTCTGAAACTCCCACCTACTCTGTCTCACTTGGAGGTTGGCATTCAGAAGAAACCCATAAGACAAAGGAAAAAAAAGCTCAGCCGGACCCCCCATACTGTGTCGTCTGCGTGATGTTTGGCCCAGTTGCACGAAGGGGGCAGTCTGCTCGTAGCCAAACCCCGCGCTGCTCTGCAACCACATCTGCTGAAATAGCTTTGAGCGTCGGCTGGCAATGCCTGCACTTCGTCAAAGAAAACATTTAAGGAAGTTCCCTTGCGGAAGTGCTCTGAACAGCGCGCTTTGCGAGCGGAGCTCCGAGGAGCGGATCCCTCCCGGGGGGGACGTAGCGTGTTCGTGTGTGCATGTGTGCCCACGCGGGCATCTCCGCTGGTGGCAAGCTTTCCTTCCAGGTGACCTCGTGCCTGTTTGGAGAGCTGTTGATTTACAATGCAGATTCGCCTGTCCTCGCCTGCCTGTTGTTGCCTCTCCTGAATTTGACTGGGATATAAGAGGCTGTTTGCTCTCTGATGCCAACAGTGGTGATGGCAGAGAGCCCTGCCACGTGAGAGGCAGAGATAGAGGAGAGGGGGCGAAGGAGGAGTGAAGTGTGCGGCTCCTATTGCTTCTGGTCGTCTGGGGAGCGCATCTACGGGACAATGTCAATGCTTACCCCTGTCCTGCAGCCCCCGGAGGTGAAGGAGTATCTGTCCAAGGGCGAACGCTTCATCAAATGGGACGATGTGAGTACCAAGACTTTGCTTGGCTGGGTTGTATGCGTGGTGACAATGTTTTGGTCAGGTTTGAGGGGGAGTTGGGAGTGCATATGTGGGGAATGGGGCACTGACTGCTGCTTCTCTGTGCAAAACCAGTCCTTGGGACGCAGGAGCCTCCCTGGGCTGAGAGGCACGCACTGCATTCAGATGTATCTTGGGGAGCGTAGGGTAGGATTTACTCACTGCATGGAGTCTCCATGCTTTGCAGATGGGAGGAAATAGGGCTCCAACTTGCTTCCTCTTACAGTCCTGCTTCTGGAGTTGCTGGGGGTGAGCCTCGTCCTGGCTTGTGGGTCTGTGAGCTACCAAACGCATGGCAGCCAAGCAGCGAGCGTGCTGTGCAAAGCTGCCTTCCTCTCCAGCTCCATGTCCTCTTGTGTCTTCAAAACATCTGCTTTGTGGGCTGAGTTCCCCTTTGCGGGGAAGAGAATGTGGATCAGCAGAAAAGTAGGGGTTAACTCGAGTATAATAGTTCCCCTCCTCACTTTCTGAGAAGGCAAGAGAGTGTTTCCCCTAATACCCAGGCACAGCGATGGCAGCTGCACATCCATCTTGTTTGGAGTTCGGTCTGCGTACTTTTGAGCATGCACATAGGAAGGGCTGGTCCAGCAGCACAGAGATATGAGACGGCAATGCACTGCACTGCTGACAGAACGGCTGAGTGCTGAGGAATGCAGGTTGGAATACCACCGTGCTGTTATTCCATTCGTTCTGCAGGAAGATGACACCAAGCCCTGATAGAAAGAGCAACCTCCCCTTCCCTTTCCTTTCTTCCCAGTAGGGCAGTTGCTTGCAGAATGTGCCTGTGGCTTCTTTGGGGTTGAACAGGGAGTCAGTTTCTGAGAATTTCTGGGATATTCAAGTTTCCTTGAAGCCCAAAGCAAGTCGAGTTGGACTCCCAACACCCACTAAGGATTTGTGGTTGGAGTGAGTGCACTCGAGCCTTGTGTGCCTTTTTCCCCAGGATTTACAAGTCTGAATTTCCTGGAAAGGCTTCTTCTAACTATTTACTAAGTTTACAAACTTGATCTCCAACAATAACGAAAGCCTTCACAAGTGCTGGTCACATTGCACCATCTTATCTTGCTTTCCTGCAGTTAGAGCAGGCTGCAAAAGAAAGTGGAAAAAGCTTCAGCCTGTCGGTTTGCTGGTGGAGGGTCAGGATGAAAGCAGCTCTTCAGAGGTTGTGGAGCCTGCAGTTTTTTTTGTCTGACTCTTCAAAGCGACCTGGATGTGCTGTTGTTAACAGGCTTGGCCTCTTTCTGCAGTAGCTGAGGAAAAGGAATGAAGGTAGATCAGTTTGGGGTCCGACAGCACTGTAGCTTGAGTCTGCACTGCAGCTTTCGCTCTACCCAACAGTTTCTTGAGTAGAGCAAAAACACCTTGCATTTGTAATGTCTTCTCCAGAGGAGAGCACGGAAGGGTCCAGGCTGTGCTGGATTGTTCTGACCTGTCTCACCGGGCCAGCTCCCAACATCTTGGGCTATGAAGCAACTCTGTGGTGCTTTAGCATCTGGCAAGCTGAGGCTGCCAACTAAACTAGGGAGGTTAAGTCTTACTATATGATGCTTTCAAGTATCAGTTTGGGAACCTTTTCAAAGCCTCTGGTAGTCCAGGATGGAATAGTTGACCTCTTAGATGGAGCAGATGTGAATGGATTTGGCTGTGTGCTGACACTTAACCCTCTAGGTACAGGCAAGGATGTTTTCTATGAGATTATGGAATCTCGTGCTGGGCCATGTTACAGAACAGCGCTCACTTTCTGCCCTCAAATTGAACTCCACAGCATGAGCAATAAACACTTCAGCTGCCAGACCATCTCCTATGGAATTCACCATCTCCTTTGTTGCCAAGGAGCCAACCCACAGCAGAGTATAGCTGAGCCCCACAGCCACCCGTGTCCCCGATCAGGAGGGCAGCTGTCCTTGTTGTGGCCTCACCTCGCCTTCAAGAAAGCTGCTTCACAGGAGATAAGGCTTATCTAGAAACAAGGCAGAAACTTCAGTAGTAACAGTAGTAGTATTACAATGTCTGTTCTGCTCTTCGTGGCATGGAAGAACCCAAGGCCAAATGACAAATACACTTTCCAGATTCCATTACTGGTTTCATCTCAGTAGCTGAGTATTTCAACTTCCTGAAGTCAATTTGAAGCCTTCTTAGAAATGGCTGATAGGCCTTGTGATTCTATCATCTGTGGCTCCAGAGGTCAAGTGCAGTCAGGAGCCTGCTAGGCTGAATGAGCAGCTGGACTAGGGCCCAAGCAGCGTCACCAAGTGTTCTCTATCGTTGTTTCCAAAGAGCTCATGATAATTCATCTCTTAGCTTGCATGCGAGGTGGGAATGGACGTTGTGCTGGGAATGTCTGTGAAGTTGTCTTTTTTTTAATTTAGGAGTCCATTTAGCTAACGCATGGAATTTAAGAATTACCTCCTGAAGTAGATTCGTCTGTTATACTGAACTCTTCCTGACTAGGTCCCTGCAGACTGCAAAGAGAGCCACAATGGCTAGCACAAGTAGACATCAAAGCGGTGTCTCTTCTTGGCCGTGCTCCTTCTGGAGCTCAGAAGGAAGCAGGTGCCTTGAAGGGAAGGCAGTTCAAGTGGAGCAGTTACATGGACAAGGACTTTCTTCTCTACTGGCTGTATAGAAATATCCAGAAGATCTACTTTAGCTAAACGCATAGTGTCAGGCAAGACCTAGACTTCAGCAGGGATTAGCTTTTGTAGCTTCACACTGTTTCAGTGGAGATATACTGAAATTACTGGTTCATTTCCATAAATCAGATGGTGATTCACCTTGCTGGGTCTGTGTTTCAATGAAGAACCTTGTATGACTGGTGGAGTCTGTCATGGGATATGGGGTGCTAACCTTTTCTGTTTGCTTGTGTTTGTGGGTCTTTTTGACGTGTTGTTAGGAAACAGCAAGTGCTTCTCCTGTGATTCTTCGGGTGGATCCAAAGGGCTTTTATTTATACTGGACGTATCAGAACAAGGTAAGTGTTAAGATTGCACGGGTCAATCACCAAACAGTCAGTTCAGGTTTGTGCAAAATTAGAACACAGAAAGGAATTGCACTGATATGCCTGTTATGCAGCTTGCTAAAGGATTCTCCAAACCACTGCAGTGGTGCAGTTAGAATAAAAATAGCTAGAAATGTGCAGTTAAATGTATGCATCATCAGCTAATGTGTGCCTTCTGTGTCGTCTGTAGTGTGATTAACTGACCTGCTAGGGCTAGAGAGATTTTCTTTTAAAGAATGAAGGTAGCGATGTAGAGGCTACATCAGGTCTGGAGAGTGATTTGTGCTCTCCAGGGCCAGGATGGTTTGCACCATGGTGAGGGAGGTAAAGGACAAGGGTGAGAGCTGTCAGAGGGGAGTGAGATGCCACAAACTTAGGAAAGAGAACTGAGTTCCTTGCTGCTGGGTAGCAACGAGGGGTGGAGGGATCAGGCTTGCCAGGAGGTGGAAGGCTGGGTTTACTTCTGCTTTCCAGAGCAGAGCTGTGGTTCAGCTCTACTTCCTCCTTGTGACCTACATGCTGAAGAAGCATGGTAGATAAAGAGACAGAGCCAGTACTCCTCCACAGCCGCCTGGCCAGGCAACCTGACATGTTTCGGTGAGCTCTGAATTCTCAGAAGATTGTGCCCTAATGGCAGCTTGAGCAAGGCACTGGCACACGGCCACAGCGTCTGAGAGTAGAGCTGCATCACTGGAGACTGACATCCCTGTCGAAGGCGTGCTGATCTTTTCCAGCCCTCTCTCACTCATTCTCCGTTTCCAGGACTGCTCACTCCTGGAGGTAGAAGTTAAGCTGTAAGGGTTCAGCCAGACAGCAGGAAGAAGTGGTATCACTGAGTGATGCACCAAAAAATGGGGCAGGGGGCTGTTGCTGCTCATCAAAAATGTATATTCTGTGGGGGCTAGTGGTGGGAGGGATTATCTGGTTACCTGGGAAGGGGGCTGCAATAAGGAAGTCAGGACATGGCATAGCCTGAGGAAAGCCCTGACAGAGGGGTCTCATTTTCTTGGAAAATGCCATTGGTGATCACTTAAAATAAACAGATTTGAGAGCTGCAGTGGAGCAACAGCCTGCTTTACATCCTTGGGCAAGCATTTGTCTGGCCCTTTCCCTTTCTTGCGCATAAGCTAGGTGGAGGTTCAGAAAGGAGTGACATTAGGAATAACGTTTTCATCCTGCTTGACAATAAAGTGGGGATACAGCCAGAAGACATGATATCCACGCTATTCTTTATTGTGATCTTGGAAAATATCTGCTGCAGTGAGTGTAATTTGTTCTCCAGACCTGTGGTGAGCAGGCAAATTAGTAACAGAGGAAGGAAATTCAGGTTGGATATTAAAAGAACAAACAAAACAGGCACAACAACTAGCCAGCAGTAGGGACATTGAGGACATGGAGTGGGCTGCCTAGGGAACCTCATGCAGTGTCCTCCATGGGAATTGCTTCAGAAGGTCTTCTGGCACAGGAGTGAGAGAATGCAATGGGCAGGCAACGCGTGTGTCAGATCTTTGCACGTGAACTTCATGTTCTACCACAGCTCTGTGTTAATTCTTCATTTTCAAGATCACGCTCTCTGCTTCATTGGGTTTTATTTACCCAGCTCTAGCTCAGCATCCTCATCCTGCCGGTTTGTAGCCTGAGCTGAAGGTGCAGGTGCAGTGGTGCTCCTGTTCCCTGCTTGCCAAAGTTGGCAAAAATACTGTCTAGGTTCTCCCACTCCTGTTGTTTCTGCCTGGATGTCTGGACCAGCTCAAGTCTACTGTAGCTATTTAGAGCCAAATCTGAAGCTCTGAGTGTGATCAAGATGGAGGAGATTTGGGTAGAGAGGAGCCGTGTTCATCTCAGTAAACTACAGCAGGTTTCTGGCCTCAACCTGAAAATGATGGTGCTGCAGAAGCAGCATCACCTCTGCACTAAGTAGCCTGCTAGCTGGGCACAGTCCCCTGGCTGCCTTGTCCTGGGGGGTGAGCTTTTCCACAGTGATGGGTGCTGGTTCAGACCTGCTTTGCAGCATCTAAGGGCACTGGAAAGGCTTTAACTTCTTCCTCTCTTTCCTTCATAATCCTTGTCCTTATTCTCTTGCAGGAGATGGAAATTCTGGATATAACCAGCATCCGAGACACCCGAGTGGGGCGATTTGCCAAAATCCCCAAGGTGAGTGTGTGCTTCGTTCTGCCAGGTTGTAGGGGGATGGAAGAGCTGCCCCGGCCTTTGATGCAAGCTGAGGCAGTTCAGCCTGGCTTTATGCTACAGGAAGGTGAGACAACCCTGTCTGTTCACACCAGAGCTATGTGAACATAGAAAAGCTACTCCTCTTGTCCCTGAGCTCCCCAGCAGTTCTCTGTGCGCCTAACAGAGTCTTACAGGCCGTTATATATGAGCTTGTTAGAAAGGAAGCCTTGAGAAAACAGCAATTCAACTTCCAGGTGCGTGCTAAAAGAGTGATTTTCTGCTGTGCACAACACCTAAGCTCTCTCCTGCGCTGTGCATCTGGCTTGTTTTAATCTGGAGCTGGCCTTTCAGCTCACTGAGCCACACTGGGGGTCCTGCAGGGGACTCGTGATGATTCCGTGTTGAGTCATTAGAGCTGCTCTTGTACAGAGATGCACAAGTTGGGTCAAGGCAGCCACAAACCTGGAGTTACAGAGCGAGTCCAATGCAGCATGTGGTGTTCTTTTCCTTTAAAGGGAAGAAAATGTACTAATGGCAAAAGTTACTGCTCTTTCAAACAGTTTTCAGTCGCCCGTTTGCAGAGTGCACACGACTGTGCCTTTGTTTTTGGTTTCAGTTATAATGGAAGCTTCCTGCAGCACAGTTGCCCTTGTTAGGACTTTGTCTGGGCCCGATTTCTGTTTGTTTTGAACTTTTCTGTGTATGAAAAAAGACGAGCAAAAAAAATGGAAGCTGGAATGCGAAAGGGAAACAGAAAAGTAGAGATAATGGCTCCGAGTGGTAACATAGATGATTCTACACGGATGATTCTCGGTCTGATGTGAAAGAGGAAGATTTGGCAACCCATACTGAGAGACTTGAGCAGCCTCCTTGTGTAAGAAGTATGGATGTTTTCCTAACGCCTCTCTGAAAATGTCCAATCAGAGCTCCCCGGGGCTGCTGGTTCTCGAAAGGACGTAAAGAGATGGCTGATAAACCTACAGCAGAGCTGAAGAGCAGTACCCATCTCTCACACTTCTGAAAGATCTGAATTCCTTCCGATGAGCTTTCTTCTCAGGAGATCATCAGAACTAAACACATTTGAGTTCTACAGTTCTGCCTGCAACCCGTTTTGTGGGGATAATGCCTGGGGGGGGAAAAAAGCTATCGGGGCTTTTTGTTGTTGTTCGAGAGAGAGAATCGAATGTTTGGAGCTAACAGAGGAGAGTGCTGCACTCAGAGCAGAGCTTGCTATGGAAAAGACCTACCTAAAGGAGAGACCTGAGGTGCTGTTTTCTAGGGCCATAAACTCTAGGAATAAACTGTTTACTAAACAGATTAAACTTTGTAGATGAGAAGTTAGTGGTGGAAGCGCTGAGGCTGTAGGTGGGTGTCTACTTGGCAGCAGCAGCAGCCAAGCAGGAGAGTGACTTAAAGCTCAGTAAGTATTTAAGGAAGTCTTTCATTGCAGACTACCAGGAAAAACATGGCAGGCCAAGTATCAGGGTTGCCTCTAGACAGAGGAATAAGAGCTGGGCAACGTAGAAAAGAGCATGACCAATAAGGGCATGAAATGGCTGCTGTAGGAAGAGAGGTGGTGGGAGAGCAGACTGCCTGCAGACTGGCCAAACAAAAAGGGAATTGTGGAGGATTGCGGAATGCTGCAAAATCAGGATCTGAATGGAGAAGGTGAGCGTGAAGCAGTTGCTCGGTGTCTCTTCCCATGAGAGCTACGCATCAAGTGGAATTTTCCATAGGTTCAGCCCAAGCAAAAGGAGGTGCTGCGGTTTGACTTGTGTCATTGCGCGGTGGGATGGCTTCCTGTGCAAGTCATGGAAATGTATGTGATTTTAAAGGTAGGTCAAGAAGAGAATGCCCTTTGAGGATCTTAAATACAAGATAAGACCGTGGCTTGGAAAGTTGTTGAGCCATAAATTGCTGGAAGCTGCAGAAATGTGTCAGGGATGTATCACTGCGGTTGCCCTTTCTGTTCCAGGCATCTGGGTGGCTCTTTGGTCTGACCTGGTGTGGCTGTTCTGTTCTGGCTGTTTTAATAGGCCAGAGGTGGTGTTATACAGTGCTGGGAATTGGCTACAGTTCATTTAGGGGAAAAAAAAAAAAGAAACAAAGGTCAAGCATTAAGTGATTTATTAAGAACTGTCAATGGGGACATGCCGATAACCACTGCTGTGAAAATCCAAAGAGCATTTCAATCTCTGCATCTCAGACACGCTTAATATATCAGTCTCTATTTTATTTCAGGGGATTTTCTGGCCTTTCTCTGATGACATATATAGTGAAGTGCATTAGGCTGGCTCCTTATCCACCTTGATGGAAGGACTTGTGTGGGCACTGAAATGGGTACTGAACCAAAACGATGGGAGAGATGTACCATCTGGGCCTGGCAGTTCCCAGTTTCCACATGGCTGTGCTGTCCTGAATGCTTCCGCAGAGCACACTGGAAGTCCTCAGCAGTGTGTTCAGGTGGCTTTGCTGAGGACAGGATTTGAGAGCACACAGAAATGCAGACAGTGACAATTTCTTGGCACGAGTCACCGTGCACGCAGTGCATCCAAGGCTGATGCACCATTACTATCAGGTATCAATATGGAAAGCCAATGGGACAAAGAGGTGGAAGGTGGAAGAAGGGAGATATATGCCACTCTCCTGTGCTGCCTGAAGGTGAAAGGCAGCTGTACCCTCGGAGCAAAGACTCTCCACTTGCTTTGTTTCCTTTGAGAGCTCCACAAAGCGTTCTGCAGCTTTTCTTTTCTTTCTGATGGAAGTTTCTTTTATTGAGAGCCAGGGCAGGGTGAACTTTGGCACATGCTCAAGAGTGATAAAGATAAGAATTAGCAGGGACTTCTAACGCGAGTGAGACAAGATAAAAAGCTATTGAATGTAGTTCAGCAGCATGCCAAAGCAGATCAAGATGTTATTATTTGCAATGCAATTTTCGTGTTTTCATTCGAGTAACAAGGAACAGTAACAGCTGCTCCATTTTGTTTTCTCCTGATGCACCAAGAACCCAGAGCATTTGCACAAGCCAGTAATTAGTACTAGGGTATCTGATGCTGCTGGCCAGGCTGCTGAGCTGTTGGCTTCAGCTTGGGTTTTGTTTGGGCATGTCAGCAGGCACGGGCTTTGAAATGAGTCTCATTTTTCACAAAACAAACTTGTGTTTTCTCACTGCTGTTCATTATTATAATGCAATTTCATCCTTCATGCGTGTTTGGTTGCTTTTGAACCCAGACGTGCAGACTCTGAGGAGGCAAAGTCTGGATCTCTCCCTCACAGTCTGTTCCCGTTTGGTTCCAGCAGGCTGAGGGTTATTTGCTGCCACATGAATCTGTGTGCTGCTATATTCTCCATCTCCCTTAGATAAGAGCTGAGGGTGCTCAGCTGCACCTCCTTCTCTCCCTTGTCCCTCCAGGATGCTCGGCACAGACACGGTAGGGCTGTCCTAAAGAATGCATGGAGAGGGAGTTTGCTTGTGTTGTCCTCCAGTACTGCGCTCCAGCACCGCATCACGAAGACACAGAACTGTCACATATAGTGATTGCATGCAGCAAATCCTGGCTGTCATCTGCTTATGTCTGTTTCAAGTGGAGAAACGGCCCTTTCCCTCTCTTGCATTAAGCTTGGTTCTTTGTGTTTGCATGAGAATTTGCTTTTCTTAGGATTATGAATACGGTTTGTACAGATCAGGTTTTTAGGGAAATCAGGAGAGTGGGAAGTGAAATGAAAGCTGATTCTGTATTTCAGCCATTCTGCTGCTGGGCTGCTTTCTGTCTGTGTGTTTTTTCTAAGTGGATTTGCTAAGCATATCTCCCTTCCTGATTTGCATGGCTAATACGGTTGTCTATTTTCATGGACTGATGCCTCCTTTTCTGTCCACCTGCAGCGTGGCACTAAGGAAGGGCAGTGAAGCTGCAGCACAGGAGAGCAAGTTGTTAAAAAGGCAAAACGTGGCATCAGGACAGCATCTGGTCCACTCTCACAACATCACTGCCTTTATCCCAGGAGGGAGATAATCCCTGAGTGCAGCAGGCAGCACAAAGTGAGTGAGTGAGTGACTGACTTCAGGCTAGGTGGGAAACATGCTGGGAAAATAGGACCCAATTTAGATCCCTGAGAAGATCATCCTTTCCTCTCCTTGCCTCTCCCTGCTGTAGTTTGCTAACAGAGGTGTTAGGGGCTGTCCTAAGCTATGCTGACAACCAACGCCGTGCATCCCATTTAGATAGCTGTACAGGCTTAAGGCTGTCCACTTCTTGTTCTGAGATGGTGGTTGAGCCATTCTGAGGGCTGCGTGTGCCCAGCTTTGTCTGCAGAGCACAGGTGGAAGCTCAGAGCCAGCTGGGGACACATCCTGAGCAGAAGCTGGGGAGCCAAGTGACACCAGATTGCAGAGAAGGAAGGGGCGGGAGGAGCCGCCTTGTAACAAATACAGGAAATGAACTTAGCACAAACCACAAGTTCTCTATTGTCTTAGCTTCATAGAATTTACAACGCTAGAGGTAAGGAAGCTGAACAAATGCCCCTGGGTTTGCAAGATGAAGTTAAATGTGAAACTAAAATCTAACACATTGCCGCTCGTCGTTTAAGTTCCATCGAGTTGGACTCATTTATCCTTGTGGGTCCCTCCCAGCTTGGGATATTCCATGATTCTCGGTGTGGTAGGATATGTGGGTACCGTTGGCTTCTGCAAAGAAGCATTGCTTACAGTGCAGCAGCGAGCCACTCTTCAGCTGTTAGAAAGTAGTTCTGGGTGGCTGACTGCCTTTCCCCTTCAATCACAGAATCCCAGCATGGCCTGGGTTGGAAGGGACCTCAAGGATGATGAATCTCCAACCCCCCTGCCGGGCAGGGCCACCAACCACCCCATTCACTAGACCAGGTTGCCCAGGGCC
>PPHD01009443.1:0-20659 GCA_002909625.1 Bambusicola thoracicus
GTTCAGTGCGTCACCACCCTCTGGGGGAAAAACTTCCTCCTAATATCCAACCTAAACCTCCCCTGTCTCAGTTTAAAATCATTCCCCCTTGTCCTATCACCATCCACCCTTGTAAATAGCCGTTCCCCCTCCTGTTTACATGTTCCCTTCAAGTACTGGAAGGCCACAAATGAGGTCTCCCCACAGCCTTCTCTTCTCCAAGCTAAACAAGCCCAGTTCCCTCAACCTTCCCTCATAGGAGGGGTGCTCCAGCCCTCTGACCATCTTGGCAGCCCTGCTCTGGACCCACTCTAAGAGTTCCACATCCTTCCTGTGCAGGGGACCCCAAAATGATAAAATGTAACAAATTTTTTTCAATTAAAAAAAAATAAAAATGAGTTCTGAGTAATAATTTTATTCAGTTTTCTTCAGCAAAACTGACTCCTTGAAGATGTATCTGTCATCTGTAGGTTCACCTTCTTTGTGAGCCTCAGGCATAGAGAAGTGTAAACAAACCATATCTACAGTATGTCAACTTCCCATGTTTTACATACCTATACTTATCCTTCATATGCCAAAAAAAGAAAAATAGGTAAAGAAAAAACAGAACTCTGAGTTTTCACTGTGAAGAATTTCAGGTTTAAGACCACACGCTCCCACAAGGCACTCTAACCTCTTCTAGAAATAGATATGTCCTAATCAGAACTTCACTATGGCTCTTATGCTAACATTTAATTTATCAACTGATACAAACATAGGTAATTTTAGGTTAGGCTTATTATCAGAAATAAATATTTGTTTAAAGCTCTGCCAAACATCTATGATTTGTTCTCTTGTTTTCTATACAAACTGTGTATTTGAGAATTTATGCTTAAAGGACTATTTCATCCAGAGGGAAAGTTCTGCAGTGAGGATTCTCAAGCATTCTGTGCAACACTCTACAATTGCAGCCTGTAGGACAAGTGCCTAGAAACTGTCAACAGGTGGCCTCTCTTCTCCCATCCCTGCACCCAAGTCTGACCTAGTTAGGAGTCTGCCAGAGGAAGGGAAAGTATCACAACTCAGGCATGCTCACACAATATGGTTGAATTTAACAGCTGGAGCATCTTAAGTTGCTATAAGTTTCTCACAATCCTTAACGCTGACCACATATATAAGGCTATATATATGCATATCCACAGACCAAATAGGCTTTTTCTAACCCGTGACTATGGAGGAGTGTGTCTGTCTGGTTGCAATCTCAGTTCAGTCTCTCACTACGTAATGAATTAAGAGAGTCTTTAATTATATGATCACGTGATATTTTTTTCCATGGACCTATCTCAGTCAGCACACAGGAAAGACCTGCTCTAGCAGTGAATCACAGCTGGGCTGCAGAGGAGATTGTTGTCTGCCTCGCTGCTGAGGGTGGAAAGTATGTAATGCAAAGACTTGCTCTCAGGCAGAAGAGAAGGGATTGCTGGTTAAGGTAGATGTTGCCCTAAAGAATTGCATTCTAACTACATCTCTGCTGAAGACTCGCTGTTTGATACCACTCATATTACTTAAATACAGTATTTAAAGAAATGGACGTTAACGTTCATTTCCCAGGCATCTGCTTCAATAAACTAATGGCAGGTCTGCCGAAGTGCTGCAACCCTGAAATTGGAGCAGGCTTCCGAGGATGGCAGAGGGCCAACGTGGAAGCAGACAGATCTGGATTTTGGCCAGTCTATCTCAACATCATTATGTAATGCAGCCATAAAAATGCACAATTTGTAAGAACCCCTACCTGGCTACACCGAAAGAACTACAGCTGACCTACGAGAGCAGTGATCCGCCTTTGCTTCAGTGCTGAAGCACAGAGCACTGAATGTTTCAGGGATTAACCTACGCACTCATGCCCAAGGCCATACGAGAGCTAAACAGAGACCTTCATACAGGTTACAGCTAACAGCTCTTCCTTTAACTTCAGCAGTAGCAAACTGCAGTTTAAGGACACGAAGAAACAGGTTTATGAAGGAATCCTACCAAGTCAGTGATTGACTTGCTCTGAAGGAGTATAAAAATTTTGCAAATTCATAACGCTGCATGTCAGAAAAGAAAAATCACCAGAGAAACCCCAACCTTTAGGCTAAGGTTGTGCAATACTGAAATAAACCCTGCAGTGAAAAAGCTAGAAGCAATTCATTGTCATTTATTCCCTGCTTAGCATTTGCACCATTTCCCCAGTTGCATTGAGGGAGGGACTTCTCCTGCTACAGCTTTGGCCGTTTCATTTCATCTCTCTAGAAGAAAAAAAGTATTTTTAATACCTCCTTGCTAATTTGAAAGCCATTATGATGACATTCCCATTACAACTTTTTAAAATATTATTTTCAGTATCAGTATCATATATCATTTTTAAGGTTCACCTGGGTGTTAGAGAAAAGAAATTCTTCCGTAACCAGCCTTTCAGGTTTGGGTGTTCTCTAGATTCTAGGAGTCCACCTAAGACAGGTAGATCTTTTTTCATTTCTTCCTGTACCTGCGATGAAAAGTACCTGGATGCTTGCCAAAAGCCTCACAATTAACTACCACTTCAGGACAGATTAGCACATTTCAGGAGCCTGACTTCCTGATGTGTCCTCCTCCAAAAACCGAGGCAGCTGCAAGTCAGTATCAAATAACTTACTCTGGAATATGAAAATACAGAAGATAATCCTTAAAAATAGAGCATGCAAGCAGGTTTAAGATGCTGCAGAATACACTTTTCTAAGACTACTTAAATGTATAACTTAAATCACATTATAGAACCCTCTTGAAATCAGTATTGGTTTTATTTAATCGCATTTTTGTTATTCTTAACAAGTGGCACAGTGGAACTGGAGAAGCAAAAGATGTTCCTTTTCCATTGTATGTAGAGTTTTTCACACTTTATTTCTTTTTAAAGTACACTAACACTGGTATATAACAACCGGGAAGCACCATTCTCCATACTGTCAAACAAACCTTATCAATACCAGCCAACACATGGGCATTTTCTGTACCAGACACACCACTGATAAGCTGGTAGTATCACAGAGCACATACTCACTGTAACCAAATTAATGATATTTACAACAGAAGCTGAGGGAACGGTGGAAGCTGTGCATACAGTGACATCCATTCAAAGCTGTAACATTTGCTAGAGAGGTAAGATGCATCTATTTCAAATCTGATGGCAGAAAATACTTCATTTCATACAAACTGCTCATGAAAATTGTATGTGACAATGTGATCTTTTTAAAAGAGATAAAATGCCAATTGAAATGTTATTTCCTATTTAAGCAGTATGCTTGCCATTCAGCACAAACAGTACACAGAACATTTCCCTGTGCCAGGGTCTTCTTGGATACTGGCAGCACTGTGTCTGCCCTCTTTGTCTGAAGTGGTAAAAATCATTCCCATTTCCACAGTGACATCCTAAATTTCCAATTTAAATTTCCAAATTTTCCATTCCAAGGCACCCTAAATCCCATCTCAGTTCCACCTCACTAACAGGACTTTTGAGTACAAATGTAAATGTTTCTTATTTTCTGCCTTTCTTATTTTCTGTACTTTTCTGCCTTTACTCTGAAGGTAATTGATAAATAGGAGAAATAAATGATGGTTCTTCACAAGCTGTTTTTTTTTTTCCCCCACCCTTCTCTATTTATTCTGAGTAACACACGGATTCACCATTTGGATCGCTCACACTGACCCACCAATATTACACTCCTGAATTAGCCATTGTTTATCTATCTCATCAGCATCATGAGTTTAAATGCTGCTTTCATTGTTTCCACAGCTTAAAAAATGGGAGAGGGATTGTTTCAGTCAATTCACTGGGAATAGGTAAGGGCACATAAGAATGTAGGCAGACCAAAAATAATGCCCTCCTGGCTGGAATCCTTCCAAAATAAGCATTACAGCCTTGCAAGTTTAACTGCGCAGTTCTTCCACACTCCTTGCCCTGGCTTCCTCTTCTTGCTCTTCCGCGATGTCAGTATTACCAACCTTACACACACCTGTTTTTACAGTTATATGATGGCACTATAAGTGCCATTTAACAGATACAGCTGTGACTTCAGAGCAGTCAGTGAGCTTCTGGGAGAATTTAGCATGAGAACATTCAGTCTCGCCACTGACATATTAAGAACACCTAGGAAGTTTCGTGTTCCTATATATGACACACCTTATTAGCTAGAAAGTTTATACTATGCTGTCATCAAGAGAAATTTTAATAACGTCCTTTCACAAGCAAACCAGAAATTCAAGTAAACTAGGATTCTCTTGTTTGTTTAGTATTTATCCCCACCCAATTAAATAAAAAACCCTATAAATAATAGTCTAAAGCCTACAAAACCACAAATACAGTACAAAACAAAAGATGTGAAATCATACAGAAACCACACTAAAATACAAGTTTTTGGCCCTGACATACACTGTGCAGTCAGAAATGTTTCATTTCAGTGTGCTACAATTCCATATGTAGAAATTCACAAAAATACAACATCAAAACAAAAATTTTAATGACTTCTCGACATTTTGCTTGAAAGAATGTTTTCTCTATGATGCAAGAGTAGCTGTATGACCCATATTAAGAAGACCGAGCTAAATGGTAACATACAGCTTCCAACTCAAAAACACAAACTGCAGTACAAGAACTTTGGATTAAAAAATAAAGAATAAAACAGCAGATTTCACTTGTTCTCCTATACTTGCTTTTAAAATTGAAGTAGTAGACAAGAAATTAATCATCTAAATCTTTACAGATTTGACATGTTTCAAAGGACGACTGAAAGCTAAAAACCTTTCAAGTCCAGAAATTCTCACTGCATGCATCATGGTCCCTCCTTCACGAGACTGGCACTGCTGCAGACAGACAACGATGCCTCAAAGAAAATGTGTGGGACTGATTTCATATAAACTAGAATTGCACGTGGCACAATTCATTTCAGATCTACTACTGGATTCCATGAGAAAAAACTTCACTTCACATGGGTGAGAAAACTGTCTTAGAATCTCTGGCGTAAACCTTGAAATCAAAGCAAAAGCACTCTGCATGAAAAACACTAGGAATAATAAATTTTAACAGGCAATTATAACCAAAACATCAAGCAGAAACTCAAGAAAAGCGTATTTTACATCTCTATTAAAAGGACTGATAATGAAAAGAATGACTACCCAAAGCTCCCTTTTATAAACAGTTCCCAGTTATGCCTACAGTCTCAGTTTCTGAGGTTACCAACTTCCCCCGAGTTGTTTCACTGCCCAAGGGTGAGGATGGGAACTAGAAGGAAGATCATCCCAGTTCCAGGCCAAACACTAACAATGCAGGCCACAGTAAATATCTAAAAATATGATCTGCAGTTGCTATTAACTGCTGCGCTTTTATTCTTTTCCCATACAAATAATTTGCTCTAGTAATCATGAACAAGTGGCTCACAAACATCAGCAAGGTAATCTGCCCAGACATATCTCCAAAGTCAGGGACTGGAATCATTATGAGAAACAAAGGCACGTTTCAAAGCTGTTATTTGAAAAGCATTAAGACTAATGACTATTCATATGGGATAGAAGAAAATAGTTATGAGAATATTGTACAAGAATCACGTAATGTTTTGGGGCACAGCATGAACTACGCCAATTACATTCAAATACATCTGCCCCCTCCTGGGACTGTAGAGCAACCCAGTCCAAACATGTTAATACAGATAGCAAAATCTGTCAATAACTTCAGTTCGAGCAACCGGAGAACAAAAAGGGCTTTCTTGAACATTTAGCTCAAAGCCACTCATCCAGACACATAACGAAAGGGACAAGGATAGAAGTGGCTGCCAGTCACACAGTTTCAAGGCACCTCTACACGGCAGGCCCTGAGCTTGACAAGTTACACGTCCACCAGTGCTCAACTAAGTGACTCGAATCTCATTTATCTTTGATCATTCTTCTTTCTTGGAATAACAAGTACATGCATTCGTAAAGCATCTTGAGATAGAGTTGGCCGTCCTGCTGATGACTGACAACCAGTGGACATGCTCTGACAGCCAGCAGCAGCTCTGGTTGATCCAAGGCATCAGAACAGTTCAGGCACCAGGGCTGTTCTATGCTTTAGAGCAGAAAGCTGAGAATTATCTGATTAACAGAGGCCTTGCTAAGTGACCAGAGCAACACCAAGCACTCTTTCATACGTCCAAGGAATTCAATTTTTAAGTGCAAGGATGAAAATAAAAATTATTTAAGCAGCTTATCAAGAACAGGTTGAGTTTATCCCATTTATATGTATGGCTTCTGATAGGAACATTTTGTTTTGTTTAATGCCAAATGTCAGAAAAAGTCCATTTAAAAACATGAAGTTTGTAACACTCACAGAATGGCATTTCATGCTACACTTATTAGACATATGAAATTCAACTACAGCTATGCAACACATCCTTGATAATGTCCAGGAGACTGAATTTTACATAGAATTTAGAACAAAAATGTATGTGTTAAACTACATAAAGAAGCTATAAAACTACAGCTTCAGACCATCAGAGGTATAAAAATAATCGCAACTGGGGGGAAGGAAAAAAACCAACAAAAATGTGGGGAAAAAATATTAATAAACATGTTATTATGGCCATTCTGCTGCTCATCTCAATTAATCTGAGTGTTGTACTCAAGTAAACTAAGGAGGGTGTTACTAACAGGCAACTGGGTTCCGTTTACCAAATACTCAAGATGCAAGTATAATGAGTTAACAGAAGTGATGAAACCACGTCACTGCAATCAAGATTTATTACTTCCAGGAGCACAAACAAGGAGCTATTGTGTTCCTCTTCTAGGGTCCATCAGTGAATCATCTCACCTAGATCTGAATTTTTAGTATCATCCAAACACCAAGAAAACCACCAATTACATACTGTTCTATTTTTCCAGTTTTACTTCATTTACAGCTGATTCTAGGCGACCTTCCAGAAAGTAGCTTGATTTAAAACAAGCTTTATATTTTCCTTGGAATAGGGAAGCAATTAGACATCGCATCCACCTTCCACATACCAGATCAGGGAAGGAGGTTGTGTTGCCTCTCAACCCAATTCAGTCGCCTGAATTAAAGGATTCCCCTTCAGTAGCTTTTTCTAGTTGCCAAAATGTGCAATTTTCTTTCAAAACAAAATACGTGATCAGATTCTACTCGAAGAAGCCCACCTCACCTGCCAAAAAATACAAGTTAAAAAGAAACCTTCCTTAAGCTACAGAAAAGAAAGGCTAGAGCACTAGAGATTGTGACTACTGAGTAACATCTTCAGCTGCTGAAGCCAAGGTCTTCTCCCTGCATGTCTTCACAGAGCCAAAGATTTTACAGCTAGACAGTAATATGACATCTTTTTACACTGTTAAGCTGCATTATAAGAAAGTGAATATTAAATCAAAAACCAAACAACAACAACAAAAACAACGAACAAACAAAAATATCAACTGCTTGTAGTCAGAAAAAATGTCCAGAAAATGACACTGGCACAGTAACAGGAGGATGAGAATCTGTATACCCAGGTAGGAAAGCACACGTCCATAAGATACTCACACCTCCATATTTAAGTTTCAAAAATTTAGTGGCTCAAAAACCATCAGAAATTGCAGCCAAAAAAACCACCAGGGTCTCATTTACAGTAACAGAAATGGATTTTTAGAGACAACTAGACAGAAGCACCCAAAGATTTTCCTTTTAAAGAGCCATTATGCGAGAAGTTATTTCACCAAGCCAATAGATAATTGGTAGATACACTAATAAAGCTGTCATTTATGAGCTCCACTAAAATGCAACTAAGAGCGAGTACTGGCACTAATCAGCAGATGATGGGACTTCCTGCTTTCCCCATGCAGTTTTACCACTCCTAAGCAAACGTTCAGACGTGATAATCAATTTCTCACTAAGGTGACTCCTTCCCATTTGCAGGATCTGTACATTTGACTGCTGATTATAGGCAAGCTTTGGCAGGTTCCTGTGGCAAGCTTAGAGTTAGTTCAGTCCCGCCTTCGGAGAGGAGACTCATGAAGGACAAAAAGATTTAAATAAAAATGAAGAGGGCAAGGAGAAAAAAAAAGTAAGAATATTAAAGCTCCAAAGGCATTTAATATAGAAAAGCCAGTTTCTAAGAAGAATGTAAAATTCCTGTTTTTAAGCTTCACTACCCTCTGTGTGCTGTTGATTCTGCTGCTCACAGGTCATTTCTACCAAAGTTAAGTAGTTGGAAGCTCAGTATATCACACCTAGCCATTTCTGACCCCACACTGCAGACTGCTGCTCAGAGAAACACACACCAGAGTTTAGAGTAAAACTTGGTTGTTGGAGGGCACAAAAGCAACAGGAGCTCCCTTCGATAGCCGAGATGCTGAGGTAATGCTGAATGAAAGCAGTGGACGCAAACAAATGAATCGTAGCTTCAGGCTGGAGTAATATCAGGTGCATCTCTACACCCTGAGGGCTCAACTCCTACACTTCTTAAGTCCCTCCCCCTGAAACAACCTCCTGCAGTTTCACTTAGGGAGCCGGCAGCGAACAGGTACTTCTCTCTCAGCAGTGACAGCTACAGGGTAGCAACAGTGATCACCTGGAAGGTTTCACACACCTATGTCTCTGGTAAGTACTCTTCTTTAAAGAATTTTTTTCAAATAAAAATGTGTTTATATTACAGCTGAAAAGTAAATCGGAGATTTTCCTTTTTCAGCTGGCTCAGAAGCCTGGGTTCCTCCCAGCAGGTGCATTTACTGCCCCACTTAAAGCTTTCGGCAGAAAGTTTCAACAGGAGAGGGAAAGATTTTAGACTGTGCCAAAAAGGGGCTCTTAGTTTTTACAGTAACTTACTCTTGCTGGTGAAAAATGTTTTAAGCACCTTTTTTCTGTAGAGAAAGTTAATGTACTATATTGAAGAATGACAGAAAAGCTGTATTGATTGGAATTGCTGCTTATTCTGCTAACTATTCTTTATACAGTAGGACTGGGTTAATCTGAAAAGCTCGTGTGAAAACCCCGTATTCCATTTCAGTTTTGATTTGTTAGTTTCCCAGCTTGTGGGAATGTAGTAAAGAAAATTGGATTGTTAGGAGTTACCCTTTCTCTCGCCAATTAAAGTGCATTAGGATGGGGAGTTATTAAGTTAATATTTACGAAGATTTGGTATTCTCATCCCACCACCTCAGCAGGCTGCTCGGTCCCTGCCGTCGCGCTGCCTCCCTCCACAAGCACAGCCCTCACTCCCTGCACGCACACTTCCTTCCCAACCCTCACCAACCCACTCCTCTCGCCCATGTTTCCTCCTAATTAACAAACAGTTGTGTTAAAATTTATCTTTCAGTTTAAAGGAACTGGAAGTTTAGAAGGGAGGGGTAGTTAATCACTGGAAAATCTCAACCAGAGTAAACCTCACAAATCTTGTTCTTGCAACACTCTAGGTAGGTGACAATGGCATGTCCTTGAGTTATGCAATAATGCCACATCACAATATTTTAATTATAGCATGTCCTTCAAAATGTTTCCACCCCAGTGAGTGCTCCTGGTCAGAGAGATCAACATCACCAAAGGATACTGCAATAATAATGGAGTGTGCATGACAAACTGTTACGTAGTTTGCTAAAGCAGTGTCCTAAAAAGACGCCTAATTACCACCCCTGCTTGTAATAAAAGACATTTGGAAATTTCCCCTTTGATCAGCTGGACATCTTAAACAATTTAGACTGCTTTAGAAGCTAAAAAACAGCGTGCATATATATATGTATGTACATGCATATATACATGTGTGTATGCATGTGTATGAATACATATGTATAAGTATACACACACAAGTATAGGTAGAAATACATTTTTAAGTACTTACACACACCTCCAAATAGTATCCTTATTTTCTGGACTTGCTAACCTTTGTAAAAGCAAGGAGGTGGCAGCAGCATATCTAAACTGGAAGGAAGAAGTGGTGCAGCTCTCGCTCTCCGGCTGGACAGGGCTGTAAGAACGTGCGCTGTCGACAGAGCAAACAGCTGAGAGCCTCAGGTTTAACCCATGAGCTCAGTAACGTGTTTTCTGTAAAAATATAAATCACCTCCACTGCTGCACTACAAAACTAAAAAGATTTCATATTCATATCCACACTTCTCAAATCTGGCATTCAGGAACTAAATTCTCAGTTAACAAACAAAAAGGCATGAAAGCTATCGAAGCAGTCATCCTGCTACTTAAGGTTGTATTTTTTTTCCCATTTTTTAAATAATGTCACAAGTTATGGAATTCCAGTCTAAATAAAAAGGAACTGCTTATTTTCATTTTTTTTTCCCTAACTCTAGATTTTAACTTCAGTCATCTAAAACATGCATTGTACAATTGCAAGTAACTAATATTATTTATATACAGACATAGTTGCAGCTGCTTCAAACCATTAATATTTTTCCAGTTTTATATGTGGGATCGAATATTTTCATATTTCTTTAGTTATGAAGTAAGTACTTTTGCCAGATACTCCTGCGTTTTACTTTGAAATTAAAAGAGAAAGTGTCCTTTTTTGGCTTAGTTTAGAAGTGTTTTACTACTGGCACGTTTCAGACATAAGAAAAGAGATTAACCCTTAAAAGAGCGAAACACGCCATGAATCTGGCTGGCATTACTTTACTCAGGGTGAACACCCTTTCCAAATGAGCTCCTCGCTGTACCCTCGCAGGTGAGCACGGCCGGTGGTTCCAGGAGCACTGTCTGCAGGCTGAGCGTGCCATCAAAAAGCATTCCTAATTCTCTCCTGCTACACACGCTGCAAAGAAGCTGCCAATGCTCTGAATTTCTAACATTAAAACTGCAACAGTGCATTTTATCTTATTAAGAAATGATACTTAATATTCTGCAGAACAGGAATAACTTGAATCCAAGTTAAATACCAAGTACAACATCGGGGTGGGGGGGAACAGGACGCACAGGAATTTATACTATTAAGCAAAGGAAAGCCAGAAGAACAAGAAAATCTAATTAACATCTCTTTATTATAAGCGCTGCACCTGAATGTAAATTCAGACTTATCATAAATGACCAAACTAAGAATGCAGTGGAGTTTTGACAACAATATCTTCTTTTCAAGAACGATCAGTACAAGGGCTTCCAAGAAGAGATAAAGAACAAGTACAAACTGACACGATCACGTCCATTACAAGCTGTCTGAGTTCGCTATACAGCATTAGTCAAAAATAAATTCACTTAAGGCAAAAAAAACCCCACCAACCAACCAGCTAGCTACTTATCTGGACCTCCCATTGCAAGCCTTAATTTTTATTTCTATGCATTTATTAAGTAAAAGCATTATTCTTAATCTTTCAGAAGAATGCAGACTATTAGTTTTTAAACACTACAAGGCACATTTGTTTTGTATTTTTCTTTTTTTAGTTTGAGCTGCTATTTTAACCAGGCTGCAGTGACAGCAATTCAACATGCTGCTGGACACTTGCAGTCATTTGCCTTTGCACTGTAACAATATCAGTGTCTACCAACAAAAAAGCTTTGTTACAAACAAGCTGAGAATTAAGCAGCAGTTCCCCTGCACGCTGCATTTCCTTACACTGCCACAGATTTCATCGTTTGCTAATTCTAATCAAAAGATTGATCTCTTCTATTTATACAGTAGGCTGCATTTTTCAGAGTGCTTTCACAATTACCATTCTAACACAAAGTAATATTTCTATGACATCAGAGCCAATATGTAACACAATTTCCCAGAATTACTATACCTGAGAAAACAAGCAGCAATTCTGTAGCTTTGCCTTCAGTTTTCATAACGTGTTGCATGCCATTTTCTATTAAATAATCCCCGATTTAAGAAATGCAAAACATTTCTACTTTAACTAAAATCTCACAGCATGTAATTACTAACAATTCTTTCCATAAACTTGATATTTTAACGCTACTAATCCAAACCTCTGTGTAAAAAGCTTTAAAAAAAAAAAAATCAGGCTATACTAGTCACTCCTACAATTAGTATTCCTGCAGTTTCGGGTAACACAATAGATACAGTACGTGGTTTTGCAACAGTCATCATTTTGATAATGATGCTTATAGTTCATGATGAAATCATCAGTTTTTAGATCTCTGCCATAACACATCCTATAAAATCATGAGAACTTGACTCTGAGAGTTTCTCACGCCTTCAGAATCAGCGAACATAATGGAACAAGCTGATACAAGCCCTCCTGACTTATCTACTGAGCAAATCATTAGGCTGTACAAAGTATCCACAACCTTACTTTTTCTGCAGAAAGGCAGATAGATCATGCCCCTGTAAATCAATCACTGTCAGATGCTTTTTTAAAAAAACCTGAGTTAATATACTTGTGCATCTGTCAAAGCAATACATAAGGTGCTACGCAGCAGAACGCGAAGTGTGTTTATCAAGCAGAATATTCTATTAGTCAGATACTCCAGTACTCATTTCTCTTAATTGAGTTAGGAAGAGGAAGAAAATTGGTGTGGTTTTATCCTTCGAGAGATTGGCCACTTTTGAGGTACCCATTGAGATTAGGCTGTTAGGAAATGCCATGCAGTTAAGAGGGGCTGGTCAGTCTGAAAGAGCCAAGTCAGCTACCCGAGTGCAGCCAATCCACTCCACCCTCATTTCACCAAGCAGGAAACTCCCTCCTCTCTTTCCCCAACCGGCCTGACAGGCTTGCCCCATACCCAGCTGCTGCCAGGACCTGCCTCCTCTCATTCTACCCACCTCCACTTCTCTCTCAATAGCTCCACCTAGATTTCTGCTTTCATCTCTGAATGAACGTTCCTTCAACTTTCAAAGCAAACTCCTTCAAGCCCCCAGCAGCAGCAGGTGACAGCACTGCTGAGAACTGGGACACTTCTGCAAATATGCTTAGGTGCTGAACAATGTTCCAGTTCAATGCGTGTCTATTTTACATCTGGAGTCTAGCATTTGTCTTGTTTTACCAAAAAACATGCATTATAGATATAATGAGGGAAATACAGTTAAAAAAAAAGTGTTTGTGTTTAGTTCCAATGTTCCAGTACAGCTAATTTTGACCTTTGTGTTCCAGTGCTACCAGTTAGAGAAGAGCTGCTTTCCGGCAACCCCTCTTCCCTGAGATACCCTGGGAGTTGGCTTCCTCTTTTCACCTGGGAAGAAGGATTCCAGAAACCTGATAAACTGGAAACATCAAGAGGCTAAAGCTAAGGAAAGCTAACCACAAGAAAGTTTTTATAAAGAATCATTACATTTAATTGTCTAAAGCAGAAAAAAAGATGAGTCTCCTCAAAGAGCGTAAACCAAAGAAGCCTCATTACATCCCAAGACCGCCAGGAAAGCCATTTAAGTATAAGTGCTTTCAGTGCCCCTTTACTTGCAATGAGAAATCCCATCTTTTTAATCATATGAAGTATGGCCTCTGCAAAAACTCCATTACTTTAGTATCAGAGCAGGACCGTGTTATCAAGTGCCCAAAGACTAGTTCCTTGGAGACCAAGCAGATCAATCACCTAGAGCCTACAGTCAAACCCACTTCTTCCAAGTCAGCCACAAACGGACTGTCGAATCTTGATTCAAAGCCTCAATATGCTTTTCCAAAAGAAGATGCCAAGGAAAATGTTGAGTTACAAAACCAAGCAACGAACACAGCAATGCAAGGTCAGAAACCTGCAATCCAGAAGGAACTAACCCCTGCCAGTACCTCAGCAGAAAGCACCCTCAGCATGCAGCCTCTTCTGGACAGCATCGTGAGGCCCTCAGCTTTTGTTCCCGTAGGAGAGCACAGAGATAGCAAAGGCCCAGAAACGAGTGAAGTACCTGAAATTCTATCGCTCTCTAACAAAAGTTCACCTTTTCACACTAAATCTGCATTTCATGCACCAAGTCACCCATGGAAAGCAGGTTCTCCTTTCCTCCCAGAATTTCCACATAAAGTTCCACCCACAAAAGGCTTTGGTTCCATTCCACCTTACATGCAACCAATGATTCCAGAGTACTCGCCTCATTTCTATGAGCACAGGCTGGCCATCTACACACCGTACTTGCTTCCAGGTAACTCCGACTGTGAAAGCTCTGCTCTGTCCGTCTATGGCACACAAGACCAAAGACACTTTCTTCCTCACCCTGGGCCACTTCCAAAACACATAAATCCATCAGCATATGAACACTATCGATTGTTCCAACAGTATCATTCCGCTCCTCCAATACCATATGGATTTTGTAGGCCCACAGATCCTCCTTTTTATCGATTTTCACACGTAGCCGGTATTAACAGAGATCAAAGTTCTCATCTAATGGAAGAAACTACTTTGTTATATCCAGCTTCTTTAAGTCCTTCCCAACAATATCCTCTGGGTTCACATAAAAAACAAGCAGACTATGAAAAGGAAATAACATTACTGCATGCCAAAAGCCATTCCAAAGACGACCAAAATGAAAGAGAGAATGCTAAAATGAGCCCTCTTGCAGGAAGTGCAGCAACGGGCTCCCCTGGCAGGCCTAGCCCCACCAACTTCACTCAGACAAGCCATGCGTGTGAGGGCTTATTTGACCTCTCCAACAAATCATCTTCCACATCGCTTGGAAAATATGATCAACCAGAAGAAAACCTTACAGCCTTCAGACCTGTGAGAAAAAGCACTGATCAACCAGCTCTACCTCCAAGCGTGCCAACACAGCAAGATAGAGAAGATTCACCTTCCAGGTAAAGCAATAACATCACTTTGCAAATTCTTGTCAGATTTGTTAGGGGCACACATAGACAGTATGCATATATTTCATGCAATCCCCCTGAAATACCTTTACATTTATAGTACTGGGATAACTTGTTCTATAAGATATGTCCACTAAACAGCTATATGCCCAACTGTACAAATCCCAGCTGCTGTATGAGCAGGCTGCTCGATCACCTGAATGCATCGGGTATCTCTAACACCATTACCACGCATGTACCTGAGTATTTCAGGAGAACGCTTCTATCAGAGAGAGAGGTACGATGAAAGAGACTTGGGGGAGGGGAAAGATAAAAAACAAGACTGTAAAACTACCAAACCAGATTTTCTTTTCTTTTCCTCTTTCCCAGTTCCTCAGCCTCAATTTTAAAAGAGCAACAGATATTGAATTGTCTTCTCTCTTCATTTCTTTCAGCATTAATGTCACTGACGAAGATTCATATACACCAAATGAAAGCCACAACAATGAAGGTTCGCTGTCCAACACAGAAGACGACACCGGAATAGCTCCCCTTAACCTTTCCAAAAAGGCTGACACAAATGCAGGACCTCCTCATGAACACGCATACAAAGCCACGTCCAAAACAGAAAGTCAGAACTTTCTAGAATTGCAAGATATGCCTCTGAACCTCTCAGTAAAAGATTCCTGTAACACAGTAAGCCTGAAAACATCATCCCACAGTCCAACTCACGATAACGGTGCTGCTACTTCTCCAAAGACAGAAAATGAAAACTCAGGAGCAGAAAGCTCAGGAGCATGTAACCCCAAGAACCCTATTAACAGTGCCTGTGACAAACCTTTCCTGGCTCACTGTAATGAAGCTCAAGACTTACGCATCATTGACAGCTGTGATGAACAGAAACAAACAGCGGCTGTAGCTCTCTGTCAGCTAGCTGCATACAGCCCCAGCACAGTTAGGATGGACAATGAAGGGCAGAGTCCTCAGGACTGTAATGCTTTGAGTACAGAATCTACTTCTAACTCTTCTGATACTCAGGATACTCAGTGCAATCAAAAAGTAAAAGGACAGAAAAGGACAAGTCAAAAAGAATCAGCAAAATCACAGCAAAGCACTAAAAGAGTAAGGCCAAATGACTGCAGCAGAGTCTTCACTTTGAGGAAGAGAACAAGAGTATCTTAATACTTCACTTTCCAATTTGTTTCTAATCATAGAAATTAGTTGCCATCTACATAGAAATTTTCTACAAACCATCTCTTATTAGATTTGGTCCATGACAAGATATATTCAAACTCTCCTATGTAAATAATGTTCATAATTTTATATTAGTATTTTTAAATAATTGAGCGTTCCCTTCTATAAGCTCAGGTTTTGATGAGTGAATTTTTGCATTCATTACTAAAGCCAAAGTCCATTAGACAAATCTCTAAGACTTTTTGCAATTGTATTAATGTAAAATAAGTTTAACAACTTCTTTTTCTTATAAGATGTCTAAGCTGTAGAAACAATACTGTTCAATAACATACTGTCAGTATTTTTCAAGATTAATTTTATTTAATAGAGGTGTTTTTTGTTTTTTTTTTTTGTTTTGTTTTTGGTTTTGTTTTTTTTTGTCTTTTTTCTTTAAACAACTTTTTATTTCGTGGTTCAGTAGATTTAAAAAGCTTAAGATTAGACCTGGCTACTTAGAGTTTACTGTAAAAACTGGTCAGGCGATGAATGCACTTCGCCATTATGCCATAATGCAAAACAACAGCCCAAATTACTCAGAGGCAGATGCCAGCTTGAACAGACTGACCCAAACCCTGTATAAGCAAGCTTTTCTCGTATTGGCTAAAAACAATACTTGAGCTAAACCAGAGACAGCCTGCACCAAGTTAACAAGTGCGGTTTAGCTTTAACTGAACCACTATGAAAACAATACTGAAAATATGAAGATCTAAATGATTTAGGTGCCTAATCCTCTGAGCTTAGACAGACCCTGGGCAACCTTCAAACTCCAAACCTTGAAGGATATTTATATAATTTATTTCACCTGAGAGAAGTCTCCCGGTGAAGGTTTTATTTCATAAAACATGCATCACCAATTATCAGTTTCAGCGTGCTTCTAAACGGATCCTACAACTGCTAATTCTGCTTTCTACAACTGTGTACATAAACTTGTAATTTTTCAAATAAATCTGCAACCTGTACCTAAAATGTATGTAAAGTCATTAATGAACACAAATACATTCACTACACTATCTGTAACATACTTTGGAAGAAAAAGGAAAAAAAGTAGAGTGTGGTATCAAGTACCAATTAACTCTAAAAAATGAAACTTCCTTCACTGAATAATTAATTCAGCAGAGTAATACATCTGCACTGTAGCTCCATATGAGAAACCCTTGTGATAAAGCTGCTGTCCAGCATATCCGGAACTTCTCCAAAAGGCATATGTGAGGCTGTTCCACTGTATGAACACCTCACCTACATTTCAATAGTATCTGCTATCAGAGTAAGTAAAGTAACTCCAGATTAACCATTATTCACTCGAAAATATGGGTATACATGAGTCATTACTCAGGTAATAGGGACTCATCTGCCTGAACATTATCAGCAGGCATAAACCTTGGTAAGGAAACAGAGCTGCATTAAATGCAGTGCAGTCTCCAGAATTTACTGTCTAATTTTTGAGCAGTGGAGTTCCAAGATAAACTATTTAGAATGTTCTGGCTAAGATGTTAACTTCAAACGGAAACTTTCAGGGATTCAGTTCAGATAAAGTTTCCGAGCTGTTAAAGACACAGAAGAGTAACACTATAGTTCTATCATCTTTCATAGAGAAAGCTTTTCTGATTGTGAAAAGACAAAAAATATGGATCTCAGTTTGAACAAAGGGAATACAGTAACAGAAAAAGTCCAGTTAAATTGTAACAGTTAGGCTGCCCTGATTCCTTGAGAGAGGTCTACAGTTTCTGTTCAATTAGAAATGAAATACTTACCACTGGATCACTTCCAAATCTCAAAATGGTTTTGTTTTTTTTTAATCATTTCATTTTTACAATACAGAGGCAAAAGTAATTAGAAAAGGAAAACCAGCTGAACATGGTCTGCACAAAAATTCTCACATTCAAAACTAACTATTTTGGATGTGAACTCTTTTCGTGGAGACAGAATGATGAAATGCATTGAATATCATGTTTTACACTTTCTCCTCGAAGTCTCCGTAACAGAAAAGATGCGGCAACTAAACTCACTCATAAGAAATAACAGTTCTGGAACATTACTGAAAATGAGTGTTCAGTCTCACTGTTCATACAGGAAGACAAGGGTACTAAGTGAGACCAAAACATGCAGCCCAATCCACTGCTTAAAAAGTGCCCAACAGTCAGTGTGTACTACTATATTGAGTTTTTGTCATTTTAAAGCGATAACAAATCCAAAATCACATAACATAGAACTACTACATTCACATAGATATCTCTGTACTTCAGTGAATGTTGATCTAGACAGAAGGTGCAAAGAAACAACTGTTTTTGCCCTGTTATTTCTTTCCATTCTGACATTGCAAGAACCCGTTAAAAAAAACCAAACTTATAGCAGTTCATTACATGAATTAAATCAAACTGGTTTCCAAAATATCACAAGAAACAAGCAGAATAAGCTACCAGCCTCAAAGTGCAAGTTCCCTGCTGGTTATTTTGTATATTCTACTCTAATAATGGCACTGACACAATATTGAAGCATTCCGATTATTTTTGTATGACTGCACAAAGAAACATGAGGGAAAGTGAGAAATAAAACCCCAAAAACTAATTTCATTTTGGAAATAAGAATTTATTAAATAAGGCACACCCAAAACAATGCTTTAGGCAGAAGTACCTTAAATATCCCCACAGGCATATTTTTTACTCTAGAATTAATACTCCAGTCCTTATTCAGCACACTCAGATCACCAAATTTCAGGCCATTGCCACATATTAAGTCTCTAAAACTGCAAGCTGTTAATTCAGGAGCATAGTAACATTCAGCAACTACAACTCACCATCTGAAATTCGGGAAGGGAGTAACAATCCTCTTCTGCCTAATTCAGCCAGAGCCAGGCATCCACCATGCCACGCGTTGTCAGTTTCCTGGAAACTAATTTTAGAATAGAAACAAGCTTTGTTAAGACTAACTTTGCCTTTCTGGATTACAATTTTTCATGGCGAATTCCTAACAATTTAAGACACAAACCTCTGTCTTCTCTTTACTCTTGTTATACTTTTAAAACATAAGAATGATGAATTGAACATGTTTCCTTCCCCATTTTGTGCAACATAAACACTGCTATAAATATGAACAAATAAGCAAGGACATATAAGCAAAAAAGTAAAACAAAATCAATTATCAATATAAATGTAACTTATTTATGGAATGCAATAGAAGGGACTCATCTAGAAAAGGAAAACAACTTTCTATAGCACTGCCAAAGATGCAGGTTTACTGAATATACCCCAGACAATTAATTAATTTAATGCCAAACACAATCCTTTACTAGAAGGAGAGGTTCAAGTAGCACAACAAGAAGATTATACAAGCTTGTGCATTTCAAAACAGTGATGTTTAGACACCTCTAAAAAACATAAACCAAAACAATGACTTGTAGTGAACACAATAAAAAATATCAGTGCACAGCTTTTGATGGACTGGGAGATAAAGGAGTGAAAAGGGGAAGTTTATGTGCTGCATGATGAAGCATGCAATAAGTTAATTCTGTATTAAACTAGGAATAGGAATCTAAGAATAAGATATTAAACAACTAAACTAGGTCATATCAAAGCTTCACCTCTCTCTGTCTTTGAAATGGACCCATAGCAGATGCTTAGCCAAAGACAAAGCACAAAGGATCATTCCCCTATTAGCCTCCTCCTGGCTTTGGCAGTCAGAAGTACAGGACTTCCCAAGCCAGAATGTCATATTTAATAACCTCTGATGGGACTCTCTTCCATTAATTTGGATAATCCCTTAACACTACTGGCTTCCATAACATCCCGTGGCAATGACTTCCACAGTTTAATTGCATGAAAATGGACTTCCTGATGCTTCCCAGTTCTCACGTCATGAGAAAGAGTGAATAGTAAACAATTGTCTGCTTTCCCTTTTTCTTCATATTTATGGTTTTATGCATCTCCACTATATCCTACTACTTTTTCTTTCCCACATGGAAGAATCTTCATCAGATAAATCACATTTACTAAATCAGCTTTGTCATCTCTTCCTTTCCTAATATCTAATACCCCTCTTGCCTTCCTTTTTATCCAGGCAGATGCTCCACTGACATGCTCACAGAACCATCAAACTATGCACAGTGAATTCAGGATCTCTTTCCTGAGTAATATTAACCAGTTTATAGGTGTCCAAGTTCATACCTAAGTGCATTAGTTTGCATTCATTAGGCATTATGTCTTCTACTCAGTTATTTAATTTAAGGCTGATATATCTTCTTCTCTGCCACCTTCAGTTTTCACTGTATTAGCTAATTTAAATCATTACCAAGTTTCATCACCCCACTATTCACCTTTTTTCCAGGATAGTTTTTGAGTACTTTGGATAGAACAAGGCTCATACAGATCCTCACAAGACTGTGCTGAAAACCTCACTGCACTGTGAGAAATTATTTCTTCCCTGTCACGTGCCTTTGAGTGTATCCATAAGACATCCCTGCTTCTTATCCTCAGAAATACAATTGAAACTGCCAGTGATGAGCAACCGACATATTATTTTTTATTCACTAGATATTTAGCGCAAAGCACAAAGAAGAGACTCCCTTTCTCCTTGTCTTCCTTTGCTCCAGAGTGTTTCTGAAGAAAGCAGGTCACTCAATTACTAGCTGTATTACTCACCCCTATGACTTGAAAAACAAGGAAAGAAAACGCAGTGAGTACATGTCTTTGAAGCTCCAGGGATAATTGAGATCAGCTGCACCTCCTGAATTAATCACAGTAATGCAGTGGAAGTATTGGCTACGTAGATACTTCTGTTGCAAGTTTTTAAGACTGTA